>CM070015.1:36173556-36188969 GCA_036247105.1 Cirrhinus mrigala | reverse complement strand
ACTGAAATGTACTAGCTAAGATGTAATCATTAAAATTCACCAGGTTGTAATAAATTTGTCTTTTCAGATTCATATAATGGAAATATCCCTAACAAGAACCTTAACAATCACATCTACAGACAAAGCTCCAGTAATAGTGATTTTTCATTGATCTGCAAGTCTAAAAAGGACTACCACAGGTTAAGGTGGACGTGGGAGTTGAGGCCTAAATCACGGATTGATCTGATAGCCATTGAAAAAGGAAAAGAAGTTCAAGTAAAAGGATCAATTAAACCAGGAAGAAATTCTTCTAAATCATACAATGGTCGTTTTTTTATCTTTCACATCTCACCTGTCAACTTCAATCATAGTGGAACATACAGGTGTATTACAGATGATCCAAACAATAATCCCTACACAACCATAATACTTCGTACTATCAGAGGTTTGTTAACAAATTTACATTGTTTTCTCACACTTTTTTCCAACTGTTTAGGAATATTTGTTTCAACACAATTTCTTAAGGTAATTTCTTACCATTTTATTTCAGTGCAACTATTTTGAGAGAGATGGCTGGGTTTAGTATGTGAGAATTAGCAAAATAGCTAACATTGTGCACAGAACATTTTAGGTGTATTTAACCTGTAATATTCCTTTTTTTATTTCAATATTTTTCCAAAAGCAGTAAGTCATTCATGTTGTTAAATTCAGTCTCAGTGGAGCCCTCTGATGGTGTGTTGAGGAATCAATCTGTGGTTCTGTGCTGTGAGCTTACTGAAGTAACTGATTCAGTGACGCTGGTCTGGCTCAGGATGGAGGGAAATAGAGGAGTTCTGGTCAAACAGCAAATTATGACTGAGAAAAACAAGAAGTTACAGCTCAGAGTGAATCTATCCAGCTACGAAACAGACTTGCTGCACTGGCAGTGTGCAGTTTTTACTCAGAATACACTCCGAGGTCTGGCCCCTATAATTATCAGTCCGACCTCATCAACTACAAATACTCCAACGGAAACCTCAACTGTAACAAACCAAGGTATTATCTTTTAGCCATTAATATACAGCAAATCAGAATAAGATTATACGTACAGGATATAAATCTGAATGCTCTATAGCTAACATTATCAAAGTGATTAATCATGGCACTGGTGTAATTATGTGGCTCAACATGTTTCTGCAGAAGACACCATGACACAAGACAGTCATCTACACATTGTGATCACTGTGGCTTGTGCTGTCACTATCAGTGTGCTGATTCTGTTGGGACTTCTAGGTTTGAAATATCAGCGAAAAACAGGTAATATCATCTCAGAGACAGAACAAGAAGATGATCCTGACAACAAGATGTGATGCTCAATATGACAGCTGAATGAATGCCCATTTAAATGTTCATTTAAAAAGCTACAGTAATGGCCTTTTTACAGAGACATTCCCTTTTTTGTAGCCTATAGTACATGCATGCATATTAGCTGTATCAGCCTAAAAGATACAACCTTAATTGATGCTGTATTTAAAGTTTAAGTGTCCATTTTGTCCACTGCAAAGTATTTCTTGCTTGCGATGAGATTTGAAATAAAACATATTGTTATTGCTTCACTAGATGAAGGTCGCATTGCTGGGTTAAAATCACAGGAAGATGAGGACATCCATTATGCTTCAGTGACAGTAGCAGAATGTAGTCAAGGTGAGACATGATGAAAGTTTACATTAACCTCTGTGTGTCTTTACAGTTAGAAATGTATGTTAAATATATGACTATGATTATTTTTCCAGGAACTGACAGATGGTTTAAAAACAAACATGCAAGTTCAGAGGTCAGCTCTGAAGCACCTTCTTTCATAGATATGTCAGATTGTCATTTTGATTTCATAACAATACATGTGTTATATATGTTTCTGATTTATTTACAGTAAATACAATCTTGTATATCTGAATATCTACAGGTGCTGAGCAGAGAATCTGCAGTCATCTACTCGAATATTAAAACAAAGTGAGCTTTACCACTGGGAGCTGCATATATATATTTTTTTATATTTAAGTTTATTACTGAATTATTGGAATGGAAAAACAGAATGAGTCTTGTATTAATAATAGCTTGCTAGTTATTTTGGTATATTAAAGCGTAAGACTAACGAACCATGTTCTGTGCTCAAGTACATTTTGTGCTCTGTATGCAAGGGGTCTTGCATTGAACACTTGCATTGAAACCCTAAATGCAACACCAACATGAGTATAATTAGATCAATATGCTCACATGCCAGAAAAAAACCTCATTGTGGTTTCATGACACACAAATGTGTTAAAAGTAGCACAGCATTTCCTGGAATGGAAGAAGCTAAGATGATTTAGCTTTGAAAAAAATGTTCAAACTAACCAAAAGTCAGAAAGGGAAAAAAAATAAAAATTAATAATAATAATAATAATAATAATAATAATAATAATAATAATAATAATTATATATATATATGTCTTCTATTGCTTTGAGATTTTGAGATTTAAGATTTTATCAGGCTTAAAGAAATATAACAACAACAACAATAATCATAAAAGAAATAACAACAATAATAAATGTTATATTTTAAAATGTTAATACCACTTGTGTAACTATAATAATCTCAGGCCAGAACAAAGAACACATGAACATTAAAATTAGTTTCAAACACCTAGTTCAAAATTTACATCAGTTATTGTTGTTGTTATTATTATTAATTCATTACATTTTATTCTGTTTAAATTCTATTTAAGTTTCATGCAATTTATTAAACAAAAATTAACATTGGCAAATAAATAAATAAATGCTTCTACTATGCTTTTATTCACCAAAGAAAATATCCTGAAAAAATACAGTTTTCACAAAAATATTAAGCAGCAAAATGGTTTTCAATATAATAATAATATGAATAATAAGAAACGATTTAATTTTAGAATTAATTAATTAATTAATTAATTTTTAACCAGCATTTTAATATGACATTGAAGATTGGAGCAATGACTGCTCAAAGTTCAGCTTTGCCATCACAGGAATAAATTACTTTTAAAACATATTAAAATAGAAAAAAGTCATTTTATTTTCTGTATTAAACAATATTTCACAATATTGCTATTTTATTGTATTTTTGATCAAATAAATCCTGCCTTGGTGAGCTTAAGTGACTTCTTCTAAAAACATACAATTTTTTTTTTTAAATGGTAGTGAATTTGCATAATTTATAGCACTTTTCACTGTACATATAGTTTCAGACACCAAATAAAAAGTACTTGTAAGTCAGAACATTATCCAGTAATTTGTTGGACATTTTATGGACAATGAAGTGCAAAATTGAAAATACAGGTAAAAAAAAAAAAAAAAAACTACAGTGGGAAAATTCCTTAATACTACAGTATACAGTGACCTATTTTTATTTTATTTTTTTAAAGGTAGATATAGCATAGCTTTACAAAGACTTTGTAGATTTGCATGTGCCTACAAATAAACTAAAAAAAAAAAAAAAAAGACTTCCTTAATGAAGCTCATGGGGTCGTGTGTTTAGATCACATTTTAGATAACAGATCTGCGTGCCTGAGCGAAATTTCAAGTTCAGTCTAACATTTCCTGTTTTGGAAATGAGATAAATGTATAAACCAGAGAAGTCTAAAAATGATATTTGTTTTCTTAATAGTATAACAAGCAATGTCTGTATTTGAAATCTGACAAGTGACTGAGGGTATTATAAGAGCCATGTCAGGAATACAATAACAATGTTTATTCATTTAGCCTTGCAGGGAATAAATATCCACTTTTTTTTTTTATGAATTCCTTCGGTCATCAAATGAATCAAAGAGTTATAAAGCTTGATGTTTTGTTCCTATTGAGTTTTATTTTGCTATTACAATGACAGCTCTATGAGAGATGTAAAGTCAATTATGCCTATAGGGTTATAAAAGTCAATAATGCACCATATACATACTTGGCATTTGAACTGCATATTTGACATTTGACATTACAGTGCTATTGGACACTATATGTTAACATTTGACATTAAATTATAACTAAAAGTTTATGTCAGCTTACGTTTGCTCTGTGTGAATGTGTTGTTCTGTTTCAGTGATGTTCTGTAGTTCAACCTTGAAGAAAATAAATTATTATCTATGTTTATATGTGTTCGCAGGTGCTTAGGAATATGTTCAACAGCCATTCACCTGTGTCCATTATGATAGCTGCTTACAAATGGAACTTAGAGTCTCTAAAATAAATAATCACAAGTGTTAACATACCAGAACCTGTATAAATTACATCAACTGAGCATCCATATGACTATAAATACTAGTGTTTCTGTATTCTAAGTTAGTTTGAGGCTTGACCCTTTCCATAATTTTTTACAGCCTTCAACTCAACTTCACATTTGATTCCAGGTCTTCATTGAACATATTGATCTCTAGGGTAAAATCTGGGTTCCCCAAATTATAAATGTAATATGGCAACACTGTAAAATAAATTAGTGCTTCATTTTATTTGTATCAACATTTTCTTTAAATTTCATAAGCTAATTGTTTTCTATGACAGGCAGATTTTTGTTCTGATTTTTGCACCGCCCAGTAAAAGTTACCGGCAAGGTCTTTCTTTAACGTCTTCAGAGCACATCACTTTATCTGAGGCACTGCAAAGAATAATCATGCCACTTACACCTATTAAAATCTTTATTCTGATGTGTGGATTTTGTTCCCGATTTCATGCTATCGGTGAGTCTTACTTTAACCAAGTAATCGTATTAAAAGAGAGATTATTCTGTCAACATGTTGAATTCTTCCCTCTTTTGGTGTTTGTTGATTTTTCTGTACACAACATATACAAACCAATTAGAAATTGATCAATTATAGAATGATTTAATAATGTGTAGTTGTTATTAAACTCCAATTAAGATCTACATTGTTATTAAATTCAAATTAAGTGTCTTGATACATATAACTATTTTATTCAAAACAAATGAACATGAGAAACATGTCTTTGTCAGTGATTAACGATCACAACAGAAACTTTAAAACAATGTTTTAGTTAGAAAGCGTGAAGCCTCTCCTTGTTTAAATGTTTTAGAAAGTGGTGGTGAATACATACTTTTGTTCAGTCTTCAGCTAATATACTAGCAGTTTGTGGGATTTGTCCTGCAAAGTATTTGTAACTGTTGTAACTGTTATTCATTCTGTACAGCATATCCACCAGTTCAGACCCAAAATGAAGGTTGGTTGAAATTCTGTAGAACAAAAAATATTTTGAAAGTATGCAACAGTATACTTAAGTTTAAAATAGTAAGTGTTTCAAACTTAAGAAAAATCTATACAGTTTCTCACACTCAGTTCTAATACTCCCTCTCTCAAAGTTTTGCATGGATCTGATGTGTCTTTGCGATGTGATGTCCCTCTCCTGTCTGAATCCTCCACATTGCACTGGGAGAAAGACAGAGAAGAAACATCCAACACCACTCTGATGTGCAACAACTCTGCCTACATCATCTTACACACTGTTGATGAACGCAATGAAGGAAAATATTACTGTAGATTAATGGAAAATAGAACAGTACAAACTGTTAGGATTCACACACTTAAGGTCTATTCATGTAAGTACATTCTTTTATTGTAATCTTGTGTTGTGTGCCAAAAAAATATTGATCTATGATAATACTATAAGATACTATAAGAATACTGCATAAATATTTTATTATTATTATTATTACATTATTTTATCTTATGTTGTGTGGCAAAAAAAAAAAAAAAAAAGATAATACTATAAGATACTATAAGAATATCTGCATAAATAATAATAATAATAATAATAATAATAATAATTATAATAATTATAATAATAATAATAATAATAAATATAATAACGTGCCTCTCACAAATATGCACAGAAATGTTTTTATGAGATGAGATATATTCACTGAAATTCACCAGGTTATCTATTGTTTTTCCAGATTCATACAATGGAAAAAATACAAATAATACCATTTACAGACAAAGCTCCAGTAGGAGTGATGTATCACTGATCTGCAAATCTATCAAGAAATATGACAGCTTCAAGTGGACCTGGGAGCCGAGGCCTAATTCATCGATTGATCTGATAGCTGCTGAAAAAGGAAAGGAAGTTCAATTAAAAGGACCAATTAAACCAGGACAATGTTCTTCAACCACATACAATAATCAAGCTTTAATTTTTCACATCTCACCTGTGAACTTCAATTATAGTGGGACATACAGGTGTATTACAAATGTTGGCACCTACACAACCACAATACTACACACCATCAGAGGTTTGCAAAATTCAGTTAGTCAGTCTATCAATCAATAGATAATTCAATCAATCACTTACATTTGATCAGACATTCAAACCAGTATGATTCTTTAGAATTTATCAGTCTATTTAAAAAGTCGTTCACATTGTTGATTTCAGTCTCAGTGGAGCCTTCTGATGGTGTGTTGAGCCAGTCAGTCGTTCTTACCTGTGAGCTTGCTGAAGTAACTGATTCAGTGATGCTGGTCTGGCTCAGGATGGAGGGAAACAGAGAAGTGCTGGTCAAACAGCAAATTATGACTGAGAAAAACAACATTTTACGTCTCACAGTGAATCTGTACAGCAGTGAAATAGACCCGCTGCGCTGGCAGTGTGCAGTTTTTACTGAGAATACACTCAGAGCTCTGGCCCCTATAACTATCAGTCTTACTTCATCAACTACAAATGCTCCAACAGAAACCTCAACTGTAACAAACCAAGGTAATATCTTTTAACCATTAATATACAGCATGTTCACCTTAACTCTGAATAAGATTATACGAACAAGACATCTCACTGTTCTATAGCTAACTCTAATACAACGATGTCACTTTGTAATCACAACACTGGTGTAATTATGTGACTCAACATGTTTCTGCAGAAAACACCATGACACAGGACCGTCCTCTACAGATCATGATCATCGTGGCATGTGCTGTCGGTGTCAGTGTCCTGATTCTGCTGGGACTTCTAGTTTTTAAATGTCAGCAAAAAACAGGTGAGCTCATCTGAGAGACAGTATAAAATGGTCCATAGAAAAATGAATGTGAATCTCAATGTGAAAGCTGATTGAATGTCCCACCTTTCATTTAAAAAGCTACAGTAATTGCCTTTTTACAGAGACATTCCCTTGTTTTCTACTCTAGTACATACATGCTTGGATAAGTGTTTATCAAGTTTTGGTCCATCTTCATTCAAGCAGATAGGAGCTGTACTTAAAAATGTTTACTTGATGGATACCAAACCACCTGACTTGCCTTAAAATGATATTGGCCTATCTGCATATTAATATTTCAGATTAACCTCTGTGTGTTCTTTACAGTGAAAAGAAATCTATGTTAAATTCAATATATGACTATGCTTATTTTTTCCAGGAGCTGACAGCTGGTTTAAAACAGAGTATAAAAGTTCAGAGGTTAGCTGTGAAACATCTTCTATCATCAGCATTTCAAACATTTCAAATTGTCATTTTGATTTGTTAATGATACGTGTGTTAAATATGTTTGTGATTTATATACAGCACATACACTCTTTGAGCTTTTACATTTCAATGTTTACAGGTGTTGGACTGCAGTACTACAGTCATCTACTCAGCTAGTACAGAATAGTGAGCCAACACTTGTACAGAACTTGCACAGAAACAGCTGAAAATCATCTCTTCTGTCAGCATTTAACCACATCCTGCTGAAAAAAATAAAATAAAATAATAATAATAATAATAATAATAATAATAAATAAAATAAAATTCTTCCATGCTTTCACTTTACTTTAATCTCTCCTTGTTCTAGCTTGTACTGGTCATAAGTCACTAAGACTAAATCATAAACTATCCTCCCATGCTGAAAACAAACAAACAAAAAACATACAAATATCACAGAAATTGTAATACTATTGCAAACATTACAAACCATCAACTTTTAACCACTATTAAAACCAATTTAAAAAAAAAAAAAAAAGGTTTCCTATAGTGTGATATGGGACATGTTCCATTTAGGATTTAGTGTTTTTAACAAGCCACCGATAGAAGGTGACCAATTACCAGTAGAGACCAACAGGCACCATTACAGTTACCATTAAAACCAGTACAATTTTCATTATAACCAGTAAAACCATTACAAATTTTGTGATGTTTCTATTTTTTTTTTTTTTTTTTTTTCAGCAGGGCTAAAATGGCTGTTGCTGGCAATCTTCCTCAGAACTCTTTTTGGTTTTGGAGGTTATCCCAACTAAACTTATTAACAAGTTGGGCAAGAAGTAACAGCTGTTCTTGTGTCCAGTTTGGTTTTCTTTTACGTTTGCATGTCTTACTATCAGCCATGATTATTCTACTTGGTTAACTAAGAGGTAGTTTATAATTGTTTATGAGAAGCACAAATGTAAAATGCTGACATCATCCATAGCAACGAGGTCAACCCCGCCCTTACTCATAGCTTAAGACGTCTCTCTATTCCTTAGTGAAAGTTTGTCTCAGCAGCTTTGTGAATAGGTATTAAGAGAAAACTCTTAGCTAAAAACTTTTACTGCTATTTAGGAGAACTCTTAGTGGTAAGATAAAATGTTTTGTGAATACGGGCCCTGCTAAATAAATACATGTAAAAGTTTGAATTTTTTATTTATTATTGAATGGAACACCAAATGAATATGTTACTAATAATAGCAAGCTAGCCTTTCATTATTTTGGTATATTAAGAATGAATAAAACCTTGTTTTATGCTCAAGTGAGATTGTAAGTGTGCTCTGTATGTATGCAGTGGTTCTTTGGGTTTCATTTGCAGTAGAAAACATAAATGCACCACATACAGTATCTTTGAGTATTATCAGGCTTGAATCAATATGCTCATATGCCAGAAAGAAACCTCAGTGTGGTTTCATGACATAGAACTGTGTTAAATGTAGCACAGTATTTCCTGGTATGGTAAAAAAACAACCTCCTATGCAAGCAAGTTAAACCGTGAGATTCATTAAAAGAAATGTAGAATTATTGCATTGCTTATGTGCACTGAAGCCTTTAAAAAGTTATTTCTGTTGCTATGTTTCAGATCAGTAGTAACACACATTTGAAATGTCCTTATGAAGGCAAGGGCTTAAATAAATCTAATCATAATCATCATCATAATAGATAAATAAAAAATGTAGATAAATGTGGATAAAAACAAGACTGCAGTAATAATGCTAATATTAAGTACTGACATTTATTGTTTAATAAAATTATAATGGTAATAATTACTTAATAATACTTAATAACAATAACAACACCTTAAATGAAATAAATTTTCATGGGCAATGACAGATAACATTTTAAATATTGTTTAGGTTTGCATGTGCCTACAAAGAAATTGATTTTTAAAAATAGACCTCCCCAATAAATTTAGTATGTGAGTTTAGATCACACTTTAGATCACAGATTTGTGTGCCTGAGCAAAACCTCAAGATAGTTCAGTTTAGCAAACCATTTCCTGCTCTGGAGGTGAGCTAAATGTGCAAACCAGACCAGTCTAAAAATAATATTTGTTTTCAGACATGCCTGATTTAACTAAAACAAGATAAATCTTTAAACCAATACATGTATAAACAGAAGATTTCAAAATACTTTTTTCTCACTTAATTAAAATGTTAGGGTATTTGTTTATACTTCTACGTGTAATTTAACCTGACAACACTGAAAAAAAAAAAATGTTTTATCTAGTACAGTATCTCTCTGCATGGACATTTAATTTTTTAAAATTGGTAAGCTAGTTTTTTTTGTATGACAGGCAGCATTCTGAATATCGCACCGCCCAGTAAAAGCTGCTGGTTAGTTCTTTTCCTTAAACTCTTCAGAGCACATCACTTTATCTGAGGCACTGCAAAGAAGAATCATGCTACACACACCTATTAAAATCTTTATTCTGATGCGTGGATTTTGTTCCCGATTTCACGCAGTTGGTGAGTCTCACTTTAACCAAGTAATCATATCAAACGGGAGATTATTCTGTCAAGATATTGTTTATTTCCTCCCACTTTTGATGTTTGTTGATTTTACTCTACACAACGTATACATACTTATTAGAAATGGATACATTATAGAATGATTGAATAATGTTAAAGACATTTTAAAAAAAATGAAAGAAAAAAAAATATATAGTACAGTAATCTGTAGTTTTCATGATTTTTTTCATGATCATGATCATGATCATTTTTATCAAATTCATATTAAGTGTCTGTTTAAAGATGCATATAACTCTTTTATTCAAAACAAATTAACTTAAACATGTCTGTGTCAGTGATTGACAATCACTATAAAAAATCCAAAGCAATGTTTAGAAAGCGTGCAACATGTCTTTGTACAAATGTTTTAGAAAATACTGGTGAATACATACTTTTTTTCAGAGTCTTCAGCTGATATACTAGCAGTTTGGGTTTGTCCTGCAAAGTTTGTTATTTGTAACTGTTGTAACTGTTATTCATTCTGTACAGCATATCCACCAGTTCAGACCCAGAATGAAGGTTGGTTGAAATTCTGTAGAACAAAAAATATTTTGAAAGTATGCAACAGTATACTTAAGTTTAAAATAGTAAGTGTTTCAAACTTAAGAAAAATCTATACAGTTTCTCACACTCAGTTCTGGTACTCCCTCTCTCAAAGTTTTGCATGGATTTGATGTGTCTTTGCGATGTGATGTCCCTCTCTTGTCTGAATCCTCCACATTGCACTGGGAGAAAGACAGAGAAGAAACATCCAACACCACTCTGATGTACAAAAACTCTGCCTACATCATCTTACACACTGTTGATGAACGCAATGAAGGAAAATATTACTGTAGATTAATGGAAAATAGAACAGTACAAACTGTTAGGATTCACACACTTAAGGTCAATTCATGTAAGTACATTCTTTTATTGTAATCTTGTGTTGTGTGAAAAAAATAATGATCTATGATAATACTATAAGATACTATAAGAATACTGCATAAATCTTTTATTATTATTATTATTATTATTAATAATAACATGTCTTTCACAAATATGCATAGAAATGTTTTAATTGAGATATATTCACTGAAATTCACCAGGTTATCTATTGTCTTTCCAGATTCATTTAATGGAAAAAATAAAAATGATACCATTTACAGACAAAGCTCCAATAACAGAGATGTATCACTGATCTGCAAATCTATCAAGAAATATGACAGCTTCAAGTGGACCTGGGAGCCGAGGCCTAATTTATTGATTGATCTGATAGCTGCTGAAAAAGGAAAAGAAGTTCTGGTAAAAGGACCAATTAAACCAGAGACACATTCTTCAACCACATACAATAGCCAAGCTTTAATTTTTCACATCTCACCTGTGAACTTTAATTATAGTGGGACATACATGCTAGGATAAGTGTTTATCAAGTTTTGGTCCATCTCCATTCAAGTAGATATTTTGATTTGTTAATGACACGTGTGTTAAATATGTTTGTGATTTATATACAGCACATACACTCTTTGAGCTTTTACATTTCAATGTTTACAGATGTTGGACTGCAGTACTACAGTCATCTACTCAGCTAGTACAGAATAGTGAGCCAACACTTGTACAGAACTTGCACAGAAACAGCTGAAAATCATCTCTTCCGTCAGCACTTAACCACATCCTGCTGAAAAAAATAAAAAATAAAATAATAATAATAATAATAATAATAATAAATAAAATAAAATTCTTCCATGTATTCACTTTACTTTAATCTCTCCTTGTTCTAGCTTGTACTGGTCATAAGACACTAAGACCAAATCATAAACTATCCTCCCATGCTGAAAACAAACAAACAATACAAACCATCACAGAAATTGTAATACTATTGCAAACATTACAAACCATCAACTTTTAACCACTATTAAAACCAATTTAAAAAAAAAAAAAAAAAGTGTGATATGGGACATGTTCCATTTAGGATTTAGTGTTTTTAACAAGCCACCGATAGAAGGTGACCAATTACCAGTAGAGACCAACAGGCACCATTACAGTTACCATTAAAACCAGTACAATTCCCATTACAACCAGTAAAACCATTACACATTCTATGATGTTTCTATTTTTTTTTTTTTTTTTTTTCAGCAGGGCTAAAATGGCTGTTGCTGGCAATCTTCCTCAAAACATAAACATTTCAGAAACGTGCAGCATTTATTTGCACATGTTTTCCCACATATATTTTCTCTATTGTTATCTCTATCTCTATTGCTTATGAGAAGCACACATGTAAAAAGCTGATATTTAGCTGAACATATACTTGTTTATTTAGTGACACTTAGCCTGCAATCTTTATTTGAATGTGGCAAAATAATATGGCGCTCTACAATCTCTGACAGAGACCTCTCCCCTCTCAGCCAATCACTGTGTGCATAGTAATGCTGCATTCACGCCTTGCCGTAATTTCGAGATGAAAACACATGACATTCTACTCTATCTGAATTATGTGTTTCCATGGCAACATTATCAACGCCAAAGCCCTCACGTGTTCCTGAACTCGTAATTACAACTTGTAAACTCAGAATGTTTTTAGAATTACGATTTAAACCAGTTACAGATGTACCACGTGACTGCCATCAGGTTCGTTTTGGCGCTACTTAGGCACTACCTCTGAGTCCGACGACATGGAAAGCTATGAGTAAAATGTCACGTGTTGTCATCTCGGAATTACGGTAATTACGACATGGCGTGAAGGCAGCATAAGCAAGCATGCTGACATCATCCATAGCAACGAGGTCAACCCCGCCTTTACTCATAGCTTAAGACGTCTCTCTATTCCTTAGTGAAAGTTTGTCTCAGCAGCTTTGTGAATAGGTATTAAGAGAAAACTCTTAGCTAAAAACTTTTACTACTATTTAGGAGAACTTAGTGGTAAGATAAAATGTTTTGTGAATACGGGCCCTGCTAAATAAATAGATGTAAAAGTTTGAATTTTTTATTTATTATTGAATGGAATTTAAAACACCAAATGAATATGTTACTAATAATAGCAAGCTAGCCTTTCATTATTTTGGTATATTAAGAATGAATAAAACCTTGTTTTATGCTCAAGTGAGATTGTAAGTGTGCTCTGTATGTATGCAATGGTTCTTTGGGTTTCATTTGCAGTAGAAAACATAAATGCACCACATACACTATATCTGAGTATTATCAGGCTTGAATCAATATGCTCACATGCCAGAAAGAAACCTCAGTGTGGTTTCATGACATAGAACTGTGTTAAATGTAGCACAGTATTTCCTGGTATGGTAAAAAAACAACCTCCTATGCAAGCAAGTTAAACCATGAGATTCATTAAAAGAAATGTAAAATTATTGCATTGCTTATGTGCACTGAAGCCTTTAAAAAGTTATTTCTGTTGCTATTTTTCAGATCAGTAGTAACACGCATTTGAAATGTCCTTATGAAAGCAAGGGCTTAAATAAATCTAACCATAATCATCATCATAATAGATAAATAAAAAATGTAGATAAACGTAGATAAAAACAAGACTGCAGTAATAATGCTAATATTAAGTACTGACATTTATTGTTTAATAATGGTAATAATTACTTAATAATACTTAATAACAATAAGAACACATTCAGTTACATTAATAATATTTCATGGGCAATGACAGATAACATTTTAAATATTTTTTAGGTTTGCATGTGCCTACAAAGAAATTGAGTTTTAAAAATAGACCTCCCCAATAAATTTAGTATGTGAGTTTAGATCACACTTTAGATCACAGATTTGTGTGCCTGAGCAAAACCTCAAGATAGTTCAGTTTAGCAAACCATTTCCTGCTCTGGAGGTGAGCTAAATGTGCAAACCAGACCAGTCTAAAAATAATATTTGTTTTCAGACATGCCTGATTTAACTAAAACAAGATAAATCTTTAAACCAATACATGTACAAACAGAAGATTTCAAAATACTTTTTTCTCACTTAATTAAAATGTTAGGGTATTTGTTTATACTTCTACGTGTAATTTAACCTGACAATACTGAAAAAAAAAATGTTTTATCTAGTACAGTATCTCTCTGCATGGACATTTAATTTTTTAAAATTGGTAAGCTAGTTTTTTTTGTATGACAGGCAGCATTCTGAATATCGCACCGCCCAGTAAAAGCTGCTGGTTAGTTCTTTTCCTTAAACTCTTCAGAGCACATCACTTTATCTGAGGCACTGCAAAGAAGAATCATGCTACATACACCTATTAAAATCTTTATTCTGATGTGTGGATTTTGTTCCCGATTTCACGCAGTTGGTGAGTCTCACTTTAACCAAGTAATCATATCAAACGGGAGATTATTCTGTCAAGATATTGTTTATTTCCTCCCACTTTTGATGTTTGCTGATTTTACTCTACACAACGTATACATACTTATTAGAAATTGATACATTATAGAATGATTGAATAATGTTAAAGCCATTTTAAAAAAATGAAAGGAAAGAAATATATAATACGCTAATCTGTAGTTTTCATGATCTCCATTTTTATCCAATTCATATTAAGTGTCTGTTTAAAGATGCATATAACTCTTTTATTCAAAACAAATTAACTTAAACATGTCTGTGTCAGTGATTGACAATCACTATAGAAAATTCAAAACAATGTTTTATTTAGAAAGTGTGCAAAATGTCTTTGTACAAATGTTTTAGAAAATGCTGGTGAATGCATACTTTTTTCAGAGACTTCAGCTGATATACTAGCAGTTTGGGTTTGTCCTGCAAAGTTTGTTATTTGTAACTGTTGTAACTGTTGTTCATTCTGTACAGCATATCCACCAGTTCAGACCCAAAATGAAGGTTGGTTGAAATTCTGTAGAACAAAAAATATTTTGAAAGTATGCAACAGTATACTTAAGTTTAAAATAGTAAGTGTTTCAAACGTAAGAAAATCTACACAGTTTCTCACACTCAGTTCTGATACTCCCTCTCTCAAAGTTTTGCATGGATTTGATGTGTCTTTGCGATGTGATGTCCCTCTCCTGTCTGAATCCTCCACATTGCACTGGGAGAAAGACAGAGAAGAAACATCCAACACCACTCTGATGTACAAAAACTCTGCCTACATCATCTTACACACTGTTGATGAACGCAATGAAGGAAAATATTACTGTAGATTAATAGAAAATAGAACAGTACAAACTGTTAGGATTCACACACTTAAGGTCTATTCATGTAAGTACATTCTTTTATTGTAATCTTGTGTTGTGTGCCAAAAAATAATGATCTATGATAATACTATAAGATACTATAAGAATACTGCATAAATCTGTTATTATTATTATTATTATTATTATTATTATTATTATTAATAACGTGTCTTTCACAAATATGCATAGAAATGTTTTAATTGAGATATATTCACTGAAATTCACCAGGTTATCCATTGTCTTTCCAGATTCATACAATGGAAAAAATACAAATAA
>CM070015.1:36162384-36173056 GCA_036247105.1 Cirrhinus mrigala | reverse complement strand
TGTAACGTGGAGTGATTGACGAGAGGCGAGCGGATCCATATGCAAGCTTTTTATTGGGCGAGACAAAGACATGGTCATACAGGCAGGGTCGGGTCAGGACAGGAGCAGACAGGCATAACACGGGCAGGACGAAAAGAGTAATCCAATGAACGAGAGCGATAATCCAAAGGCAGGCGGAGATGAGTCGTAAACGATAAACCAGGCAGGAGATCAAAAAACCAGGAACTTGGAAAACACTAGGGAAAACAGGAATAGAAACAGAACAACGAATCAACGAAACAACAATCCAGGAAGTGCAACTGAGGAGGACCGGGGTTTTATAGGATGCCTGATTGGTCACGGGGGCTGACGCAATCAGAGCGGTGGAGGATGGGAGATGCAGTCCGAGATGCAAAGCGACAGTCAGAGTGAGTGGGTGGAGCGAGAGTGACATCTGGTGGTGAGTAGACAACGGGACACCGACCAGGTTCGTGACATAGCCCCCCCCCAAGGAGCGGCTTCCAGACGCTCGAAAGAAACAACAGTCCATGGGAGCGGTGGGATGGGGGGGAAACAGGGCGAGGGCTGGAGGACCAGGTCCATGAGGGAAGCCCAGAGATTGAGGCAGGACCGACAGAGCAGGTACCCTCCAGGGTGGGGCCGGAGGCGGAGCAAGAGCCCTCCAGGGCGGAGGTGGAGCAGGAGCCTTCCAGGGAGGGGCCGGAGGCGGAGCGGGAGGCGCAGGAACCCTCCAGGGCGGAGCCGGAGGCAGAGCAGGAGACGCAGGAGCCCTCCAGGGCGGAGCCGGAGGCAGAGCAGGAGGCGCAGGAGCCCTCCAGGGCGGAGCCGGAGGCAGAGCAGGAGGCGCAGGAGCCCTCCAGGGCGGAACCGGAGGCGGGACAGGCGACGCCAGAGCCCTCCGAGGCGGAACAGGAGGCGGGGCGGTCCTCCAGGGCGGAACAGGAGGCAGAGCGGGAGGCAGAGCAGCCCTCCAGGGAGAAACAGGAATCTGCGTCATGGTCTGGGACCTGGGGAAAGCAGGGACAGAAGAGGCAGACAGAGTAGGGGGAGAAGGCGCAGCAGCCCTCCGGGGTGGAACAGGAGGCGGAGCAGGAGGTATCGCAGCCCTCCGGGGCGGAACAGGAGGCGGAGCAGGAGGTACCGCCGCCCTCCGGGGCGGAACAGGAGGCGGAGCCGCCCTCCGGGGCGGAACAGGAGGCGCAACAGCCCTCCGGGGCGGAACAGGAGGCTGCGTCTTGGACGGGGACCTGGGGAGAACAGTGACAGAGGATGCAGACAGAAAAAAGGGAGAAGCAGAGAGTTTAGCAGTTAGCGCCCCCTCCATAAGAGGTTCTACGGCCGGCGCCGACACCTCTGGAGGCATTGGCGCAGCTTCTCCAATGGGGAAGGCCTCTGGAGCAGACTTGAGACCAGACGGGACCTCTGAAGCAGGCTTGAGATCAGAGGGGAGCTCTGGAGCAGGCTGGAGACCAGACGAGAGCTCTGCAGCAGGCTTGAGATCAGAGAGGGACTCTGGAGCAGACTGGTGAACAGACGTGGCCTCAGGAATGTAGTGTGCGGCCCACATACTGAGGATGGTGATCGCCATCACACTGGCAGACATAATGTGACTTGACTCTGGGCGGTCAGACGTGGCGTGACTTGACTCTGGGCGGTCAGACGAGGCGTGACTTGACTCTGGGCGGTCAGACGAGGCGTGACTTGACTCTGGGCGGTCAGACGAGGCGTGACTTGACTCTGGGCGGTCAGACGAGGCGTGACTTGACTCTGACTCTTGGAGATCAGCAATGACCTGACTTGGCTCGTGAAGATTAGTAGTGATTCTACTTGGTTCAGGGACGACAACCTTAACGTTGCTTGACTCGGAGACGACAGCCTTGACGTTGCTGGACTCGGAGACGACAGCCTTGACGTTGCTGGACTCGGAGACGACAGCCTTGACGTTGCTGGACTCGGAGACGACAGCCTTGACGTTGCTGGACTCGGAGACGACAGCCTTGACGTTGCTGGACTCGGAAGCTTGACTGGACTCGGAAGCTTGACTGGACTCGGAAGCTTGACTGGACTCGGAAGCTTGACTGGACTCGGAAGCTACAGCTGTAGCCTGACTTGACTCTGGAGCAGCGGCTGAAGTTTGACTTGGCTCTGGAATAACAGCAGCAGCTTGGTTTGGCTCATGAGGATCTGCTGTAACCTGGCTTGGCTCATGGAGATCCGCTGTAACGGGACTCGACTCCTGAACAACATGGCTTGGCTCAAGAGCAACAGCTGTAACGTGACTTGACTCAGGAACAACATGGCTTGACTCGTGGGGTACAGCTGTGATTTGGCTTGACTCGTGGAGAACAACAGCAGTGTCTTGGCTTGACTCATGGAGGACAGCAGCTTTGGTTTGACTTGACTCTGTTGCTTGACTTGACCCTGGGGTAGCAGCCGCGGCGTGAAGGAGCGCCATTTTAACTGCCCATACAGCCATGAGGGGTGAATCCAGCAAGTGGGCCATCATGATAGGCCGCGATCTTGGGATGTCAGGCGGGGCGTGACTTGACTCTGGAACCGCGGCTGTGACTTTGCTTGACACAGGAACTGCACTAGTAGCTTGACTTGACATAACAACTTGACTTGACTCGGGGAAAACAGCTGCAGCTTGACTTAACTTGGAGACTTGACTTGACTCAGGAAACACAGTTGTGGAATGACGGAGCTCCGTTATCGCCGCCATCTGGTGAACGCGCACTGGCGCCGCCGCCATCTTGCGAACGGGCATCGCAGTCGCCGCCATTTTGCGCACGGGCTCCGTTGTCGCCGCCAGGGTATGAACGCGCTCCGGCGCGGCCGCCATCTTGTGAACGGGCGCCGGCGCTGCCGCCATCTCGTGAACGGGCCCCGCTGTCGCCGCCATAGCTTGAGCGCGCTCCTGTACGGCCGCCATCTCACGAGCGATCCAGGCGGCAAACGTGTCTGTGGGATCGTGCTCCGGCATGACCGCCAATTTACGAGCGGGACGCGCGGTCGCCATTGCCGCGTTGTCGCGTTCCCTCTGCGCGACCCCCACGGTGCACGGCGAACCCACACACAACAGTGCAAAGTTCAAAAACGCTTCCAGCGACGAACGCGGACCCTCGCGTCTCAATTGTGTGCGGAGGGGCTGGTTCACGCCGTCGCAAAAAATCTCAATTTTTATACAGTCCGGGAGAGTGGAATGGTTTGATATTGAGAGAAACTCACGGGTGTATTGATCCAGCGTGTGTGATTTCTGTTTAATCCTGCAAAGAATTATGTCCGTGTCCATATCGGGTGAATGTCCGGGGTGAAAGCTGCTGGATCCTGTGGTGCTGGATTGTTCTGTAACGTGGAGTGATTGACGAGAGGCGAGCGGATCCATATGCAAGCTTTTTATTGGGCGAGACAAAGACATGGTCATACAGGCAGGGTCGGGTCAGGACAGGAGCAGACAGGCATAACACGGGCAGGACGAAAAGAGTAATCCAATGAACGAGAGCGATAATCCAAAGGCAGGCGGAGATGAGTCGTAAACGATAAACCAGGCAGGAGATCAAAAAACCAGGAACTTGGAAAACACTAGGGAAAACAGGAATAGAAACAGAACAACGAATCAACGAAACAACAATCCAGGAAGTGCAACTGAGGAGGACCGGGGTTTTATAGGATGCCTGATTGGTCACGGGGGCTGACGCAATCAGAGCGGTGGAGGATGGGAGATGCAGTCCGAGATGCAAAGCGACAGTCAGAGTGAGTGGGTGGAGCGAGAGTGACATCTGGTGGTGAGTAGACAACGGGACACCGACCAGGTTCGTGACAATAAGAAAGCATTTTAGCATGTCCAATAAATTATAGTAACACTATGGTACTGTTTCTAAAATACCACCAGAGGCCAGTCATAAGAGCAAATGTTGGAAACTCATATTTTAACACATCCAAAGGCACACAAAAGGAATTGATGTTACAGAACCTATGTTTGTAACTTATTTACTGTGTATTTAATATGTGAAAATAATAAGCTGTTCTCCCATATAACATTTAAAGGTTAAAAACATGCTTCACAGAAAGGAAATCAGCTGGCTGTGGATTTGGGCTGTGGAAAGGGGCAGAACTCTCGTCCCCTGACAAAATATTTTGAGCAGGTAGTGGGCATTGACGTCAGTGAATCTCAGGTGGCAGAGGCGAGAGCAGTGCCGGGGTTCCCTAATCTCAGCTAGAGGTCAATAATGCATGTTTCTACTCTTCCGTAATATACATGCAAACCATTCTTGTCCCATGACTTATTTTATCTGATAATATAAAGGATATAAAGCAATGTACTGTACCAGTATGACTTTGTATATTCTTGAAAGAACAAAATTAGGTCTTTGAGACAACATTGTGCAATAAAGTACTAACAGATTACTGTGGTCTCATCTCTATCATGTTTATTATTAATTGACAGCGTAGGCACAGCAGAGGAGCTGCCATTCCCAGATGGCTCAATGGTCATTGGTTTGATGCTGAACATTTCATACAGGAAGTTATACATGTCCTGAAGCCTCATGGCTGCCTGACTCTCTTTGGCTATGGAGAACATGAAAATACACTTTGAATCATGTGGTGATCGACTTAATAACATATATGAGAATGTAAGCATATACCATAACTATGCATATAAATAAATAAGAGTATCTAAGGAGCAGGGTTAATAATAAATTGTAAATAAATAATAAATAAAACATATATTTTTATATTACATTTACATTATATAATATTTTTTGAATAACTTATTTATTTTTAAAAACATAATGTCATCATTGATATGAGTTGCAGTTGTAGATTCTGACAGTTTTGTACTATTCTTCTGTCTTTACTCTTCCAGTAAAGCTGCAGCTGAGCATCAAGACTGTAATTGTTTTTTTTTTGTTTGTTTGTTTGTTTGTTTGTTTGTTTTGTTTTTTTTCGAGACATTCTCCATGTACCAAGCCTATCTGAGAGCCGATTCAAGCACTGCAACTGTGCTGTTGGAGAGAACAACATCACGGTAATTACTTCTTTGTACAGAACTTTAACACTTTAGGTGCTTTTGCTGTCATGCAACACTGATTATTAACACAAAATTAGACTTCATGTTTATTATTAAAAGAACATTTTCTTTTTGGCCTTTATAAACCATATTGATAGTATAATGTCTGCCTGTCACTTATTCTGTTCTAGATTTCTAGAGGAGATGAAAGTGTCATCAAAAGAGACCAAAGTTGACTTTATAATGGATATGCTGCGTTCACGCTATATCGGACTTCCCGTAATTACGAGATTCCAACTTGTAAAAAGTGTTCACGTCCTCGAAGAACTCGTAATTGACTCTATGCTCGATCACTTCTGCATTTGGTCTCAGTCCGCTCAGTTACATCCGGTGCAGCACCGGAAGCCGTTTTCGCTATTTTGAAAATGCCGCAGGAGAGGATGACATACTACACTCGTTGTTTACAAGAGCTTCCCTGGATAACTGTGAATGACGTTAATCGTATCATGGGGCAATCAGCTTAGCAGTAAGAAAGAGAAGGGCTTCAAATGATATATTTAGAGTTAACAATCAACAATTTTGAGGGTGAGTATTCTCATGCTATAATGTTATACCAATATCGATTCTAGCCATCTCCGTTTCTCACAGTTTATACATGTCTTTGCATTTTTTATTTATTTATTTATCTATCTTTCTATTTAGTTACATTTTATGTACATTGTTTGAATCTTATGTGATTTTTTTTTTTTTTTTTTAATATACATCTTGGATTTTACTTTATGAACGTTACCTACGTTAGATAAGTAATATCTCAGTTTCTAGTAAGGATCAGGTGACAGGAGAGATCTGCGTGAGGGCGACATGTTTCAGGCATAGACTGTTTCAGGTCGATGAGGAAGTCAGAGAAGCTGCATAGTTTGGGAGTAGGAGGACTTAAATCAAGACAATCAAGACTTTAGCTAAGCAAAGTTAACATTTTAAATAGAGATGCACCGATCGACCTGTGTTGTGCCAGATGTTGCTTGTGCAGCCTGCGTTGCTACAGCAGAGCTGTTTTGTGTCTTAGTCCTCTGCCCAAGCTTTCACTAATGGGCCATTCTGGTAATTACTATAATGTAAAACTATATAATACTATATTGTAATACTTAAATTATAAATCGCTGTCAAATGAATCTTATGAAAGAGTTTTGCCGCTAGTTTAATTATTTCAGGAAAATTAAATATATGCCATATGCATTTAATATATGTGTACATTATTGTTCTATGACATCGCATTGATATTCGTACTGGCATTTAATGGCACTGTTCAAATAATTTATCTGAGTCTAAAATTCAACAAACAAACACACAGACTAGGCTTTTATTTGTGCATATAACATGGATCGATCTATGGAAATTGTGGTGAATGCTTCTTCCGACGGAGCTGTCACTACCCGATCCGTACCGGAAACACGATTTGTACTGCGCATGTGCGCGAATGCGGCAACTTCCGGTCTGGAGTATGACGAAACACTTTACGGCAGTTCCGCGTATTTATATATATAAATACGCAAATATATAAATAAATAAATTAAGGTACAGTGACAGTTGTAACAGTGACTAAAACAATCTATCGCGAGGGATTAAGTGTATTTTAAGTTAAACATAAAATAAATGAATAAATAATAACTAAAATAAAATAAATAAAAATACTATACTAAAAAAAAACAAAATAATGATAAAACAAATAATGTTGTAGAAAAAATATAATACTGTTGACTTAATACTAATTAACCTTAATAGTATAATTAGTGATATAAATACACGTTTTTTGGTAAAGTATATCAATTAAATTATATTGATTAAATTGAGTAATTTATTAAATTGGCACAATAAAATTGATTATATAAAATTGAATATATAAATAAAATTTAAAGTTTACATTTGCCAGACCCCATTTGGGTAATCCAAATATGTATATAAATATTTTAGTTTTCTAAAGATATGTGCTACTTAATTCAGCATGCTTTATAAAAATGTCTGCATTTAGGAAACACACAAGATACTTATTAATTAGCATAGAGTCTATAGAGCTGTGTCCGAAATCGTTCACTCGTTCACTCATTCACTAATCCCTATATAGTGTATGGCAGTTGACTGGAAAATATCAGAAGGAGTGAATAGGCTCGTTTGAGATGCGCCTCGCCTCGCCTGAAATGTAGGCGAGAGTAGGCGGCTGCAGTGAGGGGAGGAGTAAAATAAGTGCAGTCAAGACAGACAGTTCTGACTTCTCTTAGTAGAACAGATACCTACGAGATCAAAGGCAGATATCGCGTGTTGCTGATAAACATGATATAATTTCAGCTCTTTTGTTTTTATATGAAAATAAATATGATGAACAAAACACTCAAAGTGCTTGCTATTTAATTCCATACGAAAGGTGTATTTATCATCCATTTTTACTTTAATACAAACGTGCATTTTAGATTTTTATACAAATATGACAACAATCACATATCTCACGCAGAGATCGCACTGGCATAGTGTTTGGGAATATTCATGCATAATTTAAACACATAATCACATGATGTTAGATTAAAAAATAAAACATTTTAGAAAAGAACAGCAACATCACGGTTGTCTGAACCAGTGAGCTTTAAGCTGTGTCGTCATCCAGGCGTTTCCCATCATGCTTTTGGTCAGGGCAGTTGGTGGAGAACTACTGCACCCGACTGCGCAATCCAACACAGCCACACGTCAGCATGACATCAGAGCAAGGCGGACATAACTCGGACACATTTCTAACCGGCATGCATCTTGCAGTGATCACCGGTGATCGATTCTGCGCAGAATTTGCTCATCTCAAACGAGCCTATTGATAGTGTTGCAATCAATGGGGTACCGCACTTTTTAGAGCCCCCCCACAAAAAAGGAGATGGGGCTCCCCCCACCGGCAGCGATGCCATGCACGAAAATTCATCATTGGGCACCAAATTATCGACAACATTATCCTTCACCAACACTGTAAAAATTTCCCTGTAAAAAACGGTAATCTACTAGCAGCTGTGGTTGCCAGCATCTTACTGTAAAAATACAGTGTGCTACTGTATTTGAAATTAACAGCAAAATGCCGTTTTGTCATCTACAGTATACAACTGTAATTTAGCAGCATATCTGTTAAATTACATAATAGCACATTAAGGCGCTAGTCACACTGAATGGAACAACGGACTATTTAAATTAAACATTGTAACTTTTGTATGTTTTTTTTTTTTTTTAATGTATTTTATTTTGATAATGAACAAGCTGCAATGTCAAGGTAGCAAAAACGTGTGTGTGCATGAGGCGCCAGGGCGATCACTGCATTGTTTTCTCAACTCAACTGTTACTCTAGTCACGCTGGTTGGTTATAAAAGCAATATCATTCACCACTGTAAAGCTGTGGCAAATAAAGGAAAGAAAAGAAAAAATAAGAAAACTATAAAGATTTTACAAAATAAAGAAAACGGCTTTCCGCCTCGTTTACGTGAACTTTGGATCGTGTCACAATGAATCGAAATTCAGCACATTTTTTCACTTTTGTTTTGTTAACCTGTTAATGATTTAATATTTATATGTTTTTGTGCCCTGGTCCACTGCTGCGCTTCTCTGACAACCTGTTTCAATGGCAGCGGAAATCGTCACCAGATTTTGCTATACAATTTATCATTCGTTCTCGAAACTGAAAGTGATCAAGACATTTCTCCGGAGCACAATGTTAACTGAGAAATCAGTTATGTAAATGGGAGAGACAGACTCAGGTGCACAATATGTGTTGCCCAATGATGAATTTGGTGCAAATAGTCCGTTGTTCCATTTAGCGTCACCAGCGCCTCACAGTGCTGTTATTTGTGAAGGATAATGTTGTGGGTAATTTGGTGTGGAGAGAAGGGAATAAAATGAAAGCCTAGTTGTGTTTATAATGTTTGTAAACATTTTGATTTAGGTTACCGGTATTTTAGCCATTAGCTGTTTCTGAATGTGATAATTAAATGCCACATATGTTTTTCAAAACGATTTTTTTTTACAAGTAGCGTGTTTTTAACTATACAGCAAACATTTGAAATATCTTAAAAAAAAAAAAAAAAAAAAAAAACATTTTAATGTCTTTTAAAGCATTAAAAGTTTTTTCTTTCGTTTTAAATTTGACCAAAATCTAAAAAAGATGATGCTGTATTGGCTATGACTAAGGGCAAGATAGGTTACCAGATCAAGACTCTCTTTGTGGTTTTAACGGTAGCCTAATAATACAGAGAAACGCATGAACAGAAAATACCGATTCTGCTCGGAGTGAACCGATTTTTTTATTTATGACATGCAGGACAAAAAAATTAAATCGTCTGCACGAATTCGTTTTCTCATTTTACTAAATTGTGCGCACGAATATTCGTTTCTTCATTTTACTAAGTCGTGCACACAGCATTCCTAAATCGTAACCAGGATTTAGTCGGATCAAATCAACGAATTTTTAAAAAGAGGGAGCGAATAATACTGTGCGCATGATTTAATTTTTTGTCCTGTCATGTGTGGGGCTTCGTAAGCCACTTTAAGCGTAAAAATATGCTCTTTCATTACGGCGGTTGTCTTAGAAGTAGTGTTTGACAAGTGAAATGTGAGAAAAACTGATTTTTCCCGGTTGTTATTTTAGAACATTAATCCCGCTCCACTGCACTACCTTTGCGTTCACGTCTCGCGTTTTTTTGCAGTGTCTCGAAGCACTGCCTTTTAAAATGTCCTGCAACGGGGCCCCCCAAAAGGTCGGGGCCCCCACGCACCGCGGGGGCTGCGGGGGTGTCCCGTACGCCACTGGTTGCCATAGAAAAACATAATTCCGAATCTGAGGACGTGAACAGCACTGAGTAGAATGTCACATGTTGTCGAAATTATGGTAATTACCATATGGTGTGAACGCAGCATATGCTTGCTTGTAAACCTGAGTGACACATGGCTCAGTCACATGATCCACCTTAGCTGTACTGTCATCAGTCAAGTCCTCATTAGCAAACTGAGCACATTACGGTTGCCCCAAAGGAATGTTTTAAACAGCTTTGTGTTACTGCTACGGTTGATAGTGTCTCAGTGTGTAAAGAAATAAGCCATTTATTTTATAGTTTGATTTCCTCCAACTTTTTGACTTGTACATCTCTGTCAAAAATGGCTGTACGTTTGTTTGAAAATAAGGAACATGCAAACTTATACTGGAAGTACCGAATTTCTCCTTCTGAGGAGCTCATCGGCAAGGTTCTACAGTTCCACAGGAGTAATGTAAGACATTTATGACTGTTTGTTGTTGTTTATTCATCAGCTTTGCCATCTTTGTCATTTCAGTTGGATCTTTTGGACTTTTTACTGCATTTTCTCAGAAAAATTCAGCCAATGACCTGGCAGTAGATGTTGGTTGTGGGTCAGGGCAGGGAACGTTGCTCCTAGCACCACACTTTACTCGTGTGGTGGGGACAGACATCAGTCCTGCTCAACTGGAGATGGGGAGGAAAAATGTTAACATTCCAAACATCTCTTACAGGTAGGCAAACATGAATTGTGTGTTACTGCATGTGTGATAGTTTGCCTTTGTGTAAATCTCCTGTCAATGTTTACCCTCTATCAACCAGAAAGTAAAATATAATTAATATTTTACAATAT
>CM070015.1:36117653-36152688 GCA_036247105.1 Cirrhinus mrigala | reverse complement strand
GGTGACTTGACTTGACTTGATGGCACAACGACAGGCATCTGAGAACGGCTCGATTTGAAAAAGGGGATATTATTTTTACAGATTAATTAAAAACCACTGCATGGGTTTTTATCATTATAGGGTAGATTTGTACATACGCTGCCAACACACATTAATGTTCAAACAACATGAAAAAGTGAAATTAGCATCCGATGACCCCTTTAATAATAATCCACAATGACGATATAGACAGGCAGCAAACACGTGTGAATAGATGAAACCGGACGGCAAACACTGAACTGAATGCAACTTATAAGGACAGGGATACAGGTGAAACGCGTTAACTAATCAGGACACAATGAGGGCAGGAAGAACCAAATATGGGCACAAGAGGGAGAAACCAACATAAACAGTCCACAGGGGTGTGACAATATTATTACAATATTATTATTTATTTATTTACATAAATGCAACCTTGGCTAGCATTAGAGACTTCTTTTTAAAAACCATTTAATAAATACTATCAACCCTAAACCTTTTCAGATGGACATGAATAACGTTGAATCACTGGAATATTATAATTGGTACGTTTACGACTCAGAAAAGCATTTATACTGTCATTTGTGGCATTTGTACAGTGATTAAATCTTGCTTCTGTGCATGAAAGAAAAAAAATGCCTTTTCACAATATACTGAGTGCATTTCAATTATGTACTGTATATTAGTAGAAAACATTAAAACAATGTCATTTTATTACTTATGCTGTTACATTCTTTTTGAATAAATGTTTGAGAGGACTCTGCTTTCTGCAACCCAGGCTCATGAAAATACATGCCTCTATATACACTTCTGCAACACAGTAATTATGTAACTTACAGTACTGCACGTTTCGCATCAGTTTTTGGAGTGAAATTTCCAGAGACTGGCGTTAAAACATGCTCAATACTTGACCATTATGTTGGTACAGGCACGTATTGCTGCGTTTTTATTATGCTGCTTGATGTACGTATTGCGGCTGTTCAGAATTTAAATATCCGGGTTGTGAAAGGTTAATGCTCATGTAATCATGTTGGAAATATCCCTTTCACCAAACCCAACCCTAAACCTACCCGACAGTGTTAACATCTGCGAAAGTGATATAAAACACATTTGTTGATGCAGCCATGTTATTTGAACTTTCTTTTGCAAGTTTGAGCTGTTTTGTCGATCCGTTTGATGGGGTTCGTATCAAAGCTCTTCTTAACTCAAGTGCAACACCGTATCGTGTGAGCTACTGAGCAAACCTGTTAAATTAGAAAACTTACGAATATGAAGCTGTATATGTGACGACAACGTTCAAAAGTAACAGTTTTCAAACCGCGCAGGATGTTAAAATTGTTTTAAAGTCATAACATAATATTCAGCAAGTAATTGTGTGAAATTAGGCTTTAATAATCAAAACTCCGTACCTGTACCATAATTTGTGTGAAAAGGGATAAAAGTTTTACTGCCTTTAGTGTTCATTTCAGCTGGAAACTCCAGTGATTCATACATATAGGTATGTTTTTTTCAGTTTTTCAGAAAAATATACAGAGGCACGTATTTCCAATGAGACGTTGGCTTTCTTTGATAGACAAGCAATGATTTCCACTAACCCTTGACAGTGCATGATCAATGTCTGTTTCTTTCTCTCAGGGTTGGTTTGTGTGAATACAAATCACATGTGCACACAAATCTGTACACATAATCTTGCTCTTACGGTACAATCCAGTTTTAAATGTAGGGGAGCGTGGGGCACAACCTAACACTTTTTGAATCTCTCAGTTTGTGTAAATCCACGTGGGGTTCAGAGTATAATTTTTTAACCACGTTTTTTTTCACACTTGTCTAGTACAAATATGTAGCTTTGTTTCATAACTACAGTGCGTACGTTTTTCATTATCTACCTCAAAAGAAAGGAAGTGAAAAGTGACAATATGCCCCGTATGTGGGGTACGCTGTAACATGACCATATGACAGCTTAAAATGTTGTCTGATCGAATGAAAAAAATATACACGACAAACTAAAATATTTTGTCAATAAAATAAAATGATTAACTTTTTCAAATAAAATAATGCCGTTTTTTAAGAATTAAAAAAATGTCTACTTTTTGAGGTTCACAATGAACGGTTATTATTGCAAAACATAGCTATACAGTATAGTTGAAAACAATGTGCGCAAATAGATGAAACACATTCAGACATTCAGAAAAACACTCCCCTACTTCCAAACACAGCTCTCATAAAACACAGGACACATAACTGGGTTGAAATGCTTTACATTTTTTGAAATAATTTCTCAACATTAAACATCAGTTGTCAGTCTTTATTCACCTGTTTCTTGTGGTTTCTTTTTAAAATCCATAAAAGTAAATAATGAAAATTACATCGCTAATGTCATAGAAATAGCATAGTTTAATATAGCGGGGCAGATTGTAACACAGTGTTACAACTTTTCCCATCAGCGCGACTGGAATATAAAACTGGTTCGTGTCTTTTGCTGGTTTGCCAAGCATTAATAAACTATCTAAACTGATAAATAACAAATTGGAGATTAAAATAATAGCAGATTTGTCTCATTTTAAATGAATACTAAAAACTGAGATGAAAAACTTACTTCAGCCAGAATTTTACTTTTACTATGGTAAAATAAATATTCAGTGATATCTTCAAAAGGCTTTTGAATTTTGGCGCACTTTTTTCTCTGTATAGTGTTGCTATGGCAACTAGTAAACGCTGTAAATTTGGTTACACTAGCGCCTGTGGAAATATTTAAACCATGCGTGTTACATCTAACCCCGCGTGTGCCCCGCTCACCCCTACTTAGTTTCAAATAATTCAAATTTAGTGCCTTTTAATCTACCATGTTGTTTTGTCCATATTTGAGAAATGATTCAGGTGTGTTTAACTCTTTTGATGAACTTCCAATGATTGGTTTAAGAGTCTACTAAACAGGGTTTCTGTAAATCCCAGTGTGTGTGTGTATTTAGCCTTAAGTTAAATGGACTGGTTGTTGTTTTAGGCTGGCAGCTGTTGATCCTGATTTGTGAGAGTTAAGCTTTGATAAACGAATTGCATCCCCTTCAATACGCCACAGCTACCAGTGCCCTGCATAAATCAATAGACATTACTGTCACCACCAATCACCCTCACCTCTGTTTCTCTCACATGTACTCAGACCAGCATTTACTCTTTTCACGCTTGTGTCTGTGTGGTTGTGTGTCATCTCTGCCATCTATCTGTGAAAACCAATTCATATTCAACTTTTGTTGTTTGGGGTTATTTTGTAGCGATAATCACAAATATCTTGCTAAAAAGTCTTTCAGGACATACTATTTAGACATTGTTTACATTGTTCACTCTTTTTTGCAGGTTTGTCACACCAGCAGCTGGCAACAAATGACTGTTTATGGGTGAGTCATTCATTTATTCAACCAATTTAACCAAAACCACAAATTCATTCAGGAACACCATCTGAGTGACTAAATCATTCATTCTAATGGTTTATCCAAACAAACTAATTCTTCAGTAACGTCATATGCTCTGCTCATCAACCCTCAAATATAGATTTTGCTGGATTCTGTCTTTGTTTTTAACTGTTTTCATTGGTATAGCAAAAGTTACAAAATAACTGGAAATACTGTGTCGCAAATGTTGGTGTGTTCTCTTTCCCAATTTGAAAAAAAGATGACATTAAACTGTTTAAAGTCACAGTGAATTGGAAATAGTAACAGATCTTCTTTTTTTCATATTGTGACATAACTTGGCTCTACACATCGGTAGATTTTAGAAAAATCGTAGAAATTTCGAAACATTTTAGAAATTTCTAATTTTTCAAATTAGATTTGGATATGTGGACATTGCAAAAGTGAAGGCAGATGAACGTGAGCTTGTATAGATTAAATTATTTGAGCTTTACACATTACATATTTAAAAATGAAACATGGATAAATTGTTTAAGCAAGCATTTAGAAAATAGATAGGGTGAATTTTCATTTCAAGCAGACTATAAGGGTAGAACAATACCAAAACAGCGCATAGCACATAACCTGCCTTCTTGGGATTTTCAGTGACCATCACTGAAGCTTTTAAAACCATGTCAATGACAAGAAAATGGTCTTTTTTGAGAAACTAATGTTATTTAATATCCCTTATTAAATGTAAAATCATAAATGGAAAACACTCTTCATATTTTAGATAATGGTTCCCAATGCGGAACAGTGTAATTTGTTTTGAATGGTTTCTACCTAATGGCTCTCTGAGGCATGTCTTAGGACACCGTTAATGGCTGAAGAGCAGGAAAAGAGAGAAGAGGACCAAACAGACACACTTTATAATGCGATTAGAAGAGACTGCTACATAAACAAACAAGTTATCTTTAGCAGAAACACAAAACAGGTACAGTATACAGTGGACACTAGGGATGCACTCAAATACAAATACCACATTCGAAAAGGAAATGAAGTGTACTACGAAACCCCTAAAGAGAATAAATAAGAGATGGCAGGGAAAAAAAAAGAAAAAAAAAAAAAAAAAAAAAAAAAAAAAAAAAAAAAAAATATATATATATAAATATATATATATATTTCAATGCTTTCTCTCGTAATTATAATGTTGGTTAATTAAACTGTACATAAATTAAAGGAAGCTGCTATTAATATGCGGGACATTGAATTTTTGAATGTGCGCTGGCCTAATTTGCGATCACACGTTCACTATATATGATATGGAGTGGCAGTAGGGGAGAGTAGGGTAAGTTGAGCCAGTGGGTAAGTTGACCCACCCTCTGTATCTTGGCAACTGTGACCATGCATTTTAGAATCACACATCATTTCTGCTAGACTTTGAAAAGGAGCAAACACATGGGAGGAGTGGAAGGCACTCACTTTACTCTAAAAACGTTTTTTTGGCTTGTCAAAGTAACATTTTAGCATAACAGATGTAATGGCTGTTACATCAAAGCACGTTTATCCAGGTCTAAAAATATTTATGATGCATATAGGTGATTTAGCAACATATAAAACCACGCAAATCATTTAGCTAAATATTAGCCTGAATTGGTAAGCTAGCTAGTTTTTTTTTGTTTGTTTTTTCTTTTTTTTCCCCAAAATCCCAGCTATGGGGCAAAGTGAGCCATATGCTGTGGGGTAAGCTGAGCCAGCACTTTAACTTACCCCACCGTAAGGCACTGAAGTTAATTTAAATCTCTAAAGTATAAACTGGTATTTTAATGTCATATTATGCATCTGGTTTAGTTTATCATATATACAAATGATAATATAGTTCATATGACAAGTGCACCAAATCCTTCTCTGAGAACCAAGAGATGCTTTTCATCACATTATAATCAAATATATCTCTCTACCTGTAGTCCCTAATGGCCTGTTTGACATTACAGAAAAGTAATGCCAAGAATTGTTGACTAAAAATTATTTGCAATGAAATTAATTAATTCTACTTCAGATTTTATTTAATTTTACTCAACAAACTCTCTGTTTAGTCTGTTATTGGGAAGGTTAAAACTTCAGTGTACAAAATATTGTTATTGTTTATTCAAACAATTAAAAATTGAAAAATTGAAGTTAGCTTTAAGAAATGAAATATGACTGTTTGTGAAATAAAATTTGATTATTAAGTTTTAAAAGAGGTAAATTATCTCTAAAATTTCACATGCGTTTGAGTCAGATTCAGTCAGGTGGTCAGTTATCACCCAGTTCATCTTACCCACTGAATTTGGTCAACTTACCCCTAACCCAGGGCAAATAAATTTGATATTTTTAAAACCCTTTGTCACATTCTGATAATTTAAAATGATAGGAAACATCCTTAAATTACTTCAATTTCATTGTACTTCTGTCTCATTTTCCCTTATCTTGAGGACCACATAAGTTGAAAAAAATAGCTATTTACCACACATTTTACAAGATTAGGTGTTAGGTGGAACACGTTTTCTGTGCCTTACCGAATACAAATTATCTATTCAGGCACACAGAGGAAAACATCAATCTTGTGACCTAAGTGACCTTTGTAGATCTCTGGACCACTTCATTAGAGTTCATATATAGGGTGTTTTTATTTTGCATTTTTTTACATTCAAACAACAGAACCCCTTTTTTTTTTTTTTTTGAAAGCGATACGGTCGTTATATGTCAGGGTCGTTATTTATTATGTCGTTATTTATTTGTTGCATTAAACATAATCTAATCGATCCATCAATGAAATGTGTGCCATTACAATGAATTGATGCAGGGCTTGAGGTGATCTACATGTCCTTGTCTGTCACACGACTGGACTTTAATATGAGTGAGCAAATACACACGTGTGAAGGAAAGTGGAACATGGAAGCCATCAATAATGCAGTGGGATGTGTTTGTATTCAGAAAACAGGGACATTGCTATCCATATATACAAGATGAGTTCTAAAAACATGCCTTTAAATATATATTTGATTGAGATACAAAAATTCTTGACGTGCAGAAAGGATAGCTGTAAAGGTCTTTCACTTATTGAAACTGATTAATAGATTTATCTTTTTTTTTTTTTTTTTTTTTTGGATTGATTACAGTGTGAAGGGCACACTCATTTTGATGAATAATGTATAAGCTATTTTGGCACAACTAACAAAAACAAATATCTGGAACCAGATGGTTCAGCTTGTTTAATGTATGAAATATTCTAGCAGTTTCAGCAAAGTGGACAAAGTACCTATTTGTCAGCGTTTGTCGGCTGGCAAAAGACAGCAAGCAATCTTCATCATGCATAATTTTACAGTAGTCACTTGTGTCACATGACCCAATGAAACAGCACAATATTGGCAGCATTCTGGCTTTGAATTGTCTTTACATTACATCATTCCAGGTATAGGAAACATTAGGCTTCACCTAGTGGTCATAAAAAAGATACTGTATTTGAATGAAACCAAAAACAAATCCCTTGATAATTTAAAGTAAGTTTGAGGAAAGATGGTTCATATGAACAAATGTTTTCACGCTAAAAAAAAAAAAAAAAAAAAAAAACTATAAAAGGAATTTCATTTAAAACACATGCTTTTGTAGATATTCAGTGATCGTGCTAGAGTAATGCAAAAATGATTTGTATGTGGTCTTGGACAGCAGAATAAGATGTCTAAATTTCTCTTTGGTAAGGACCATCTCCCACTGTGGCTATAATATTCATCAGGCTTTGGCTGCATGATGGGATGTCCAGGGACAGATGGCCAGCACGGTTCCGCACAGAAGCCATGGGCGTGATTGCGTCCGGCCCGTGGAGCGCGTTTGTGAGGTTTAATGGGCTGACTAATCAGAGCGAGAAATAGATGCATCTAAATTAGGCTCTGGGATCACTGGAGATCAGCCGCGCACACGCATAATGAAAATCCTTTGAAAACCAGTTTGTAATGCAAGGCTCTCAAAGCCTCACACCTGTAAACTAAAACATGCATACTGCTCTCATCCTCTGAGGACATCTATTCTGCATTCTAGAAAGAGACGTGTAAGATTTCACTGTGCTCCAGTGTATTGTGATGTAATGGCCACATTGTTGAACAGGAGTAAAAGAAACCGAAGTCATTAGCCAGTTCAATTCCATATTCATCTTACGACCGTGAAAACGTCAAAATAACAAATAACTTGTCTCACAAAACTGACGCCATTTCACACTGCTCTCGCAGCTGCTTTGACAAATGTCGCAGAGCTGTCAGTGTAGCACAAGGCCACCGTAACAAGCTGACAAAGCCACATTTGAAAACCCACAGAAACACACACATTTCTCAGATGCCAAGAAAACCGGCTTCTCAAATCCCTCCTGACACGGCGCGGCCCAAACTTCCGAAGAGAATGTGTCTATAAAACCACAGATAGAATAATATTCAGTGCCAGAAACTCCACATGAAGAATCCACAGTCAAAGTTTAAAGGGGTCATATCAAGAGGAATCTAATTCTGCTTGATCTTTTGAAATCTTTTGAAAAGAGTTCATTGTATTATGAACATATACTGTAACTTTTAGAACTGCAAACTTCCGCCTCTGTGCATTAAAAAAGAAAAAAAATGCATTAAGCCGCAAAAGGTCTTGTTCCAAACTTGGATAACAAATCAACACATGATAGCCCTTAATTATGTAAATGCAATCTGTTCAGGGTTTAGAAGCATGGTTCATCCAGTCACAGTAAGGTAATTACAAGGAAGTGGGACAAATTCCTTAAGATCATATTCACAAGTAAAACGAAGGATAGTTTGTTAAACTATAATGTTCCTGGCTGGGTGCAGCACCTGCCACCCTGAATCCCAGTATTAGGAAAGAACTGTATTTTTAGGAAGTTTCGCAACATTTCCATGGAAGCCCATTTTCACCACTGAATAAAGGCTAAAAAAGATAATCTCAGCTTTTTATTTGACAATTTTGACCTTTTTTTAAGAGATATAAACTCGCAATTCTGACTTTTTTTCTCAGAATTGCATAATATAAACTCTTTCAAAAAGTGTGAGTTATAAAGTCAGAATAGTGAGATATAAACTCAAATCTGAGAAATGAAGTCAAAACTGTAAGACATAAACTCACAATTGTAAAAAAAAAAGTCAGAATTACAAGATATAAAGTCAAAATTGTGAGAAAAAGTCAGAATTGGTTTAAATAAATAAATAAATTCAACTGATGTATGGAAAATTTTTCGAAACTTATAAAACCAATTTAAGCACTTTTCAAGTGGTGACATATTTGCATTATAATGTGTCAATCAAACGCTCATTTTTTATGTGCAAGGTCTCACATAGTAAAACATGGTTTCTTGGCAATCGGATGGGGAGATGGGAAGCAGATAACCTCAAATCGGAGAAATGAAGTCAGAATGGTGAGATATAAAGTCAGAATTGTGGGATACAAACTCACAATTGTGAGTTATAAAATCAGAATAGCGAGATATAAACTCGCAATTCTGACTTTTTTTCTCAGAATTGCATAATATAAACTCTTTCAAAAATTGTGAGTTATAAAGTCAGAATAGTGAGATATAAACCCAAATCTGAGAAATGAAGTCAAAACTGTAAGACATAAACTCACAATTGTAAGAAAAAAAGTCAGAATTACAAGATATAAAGTCAAAATTGTGAGAAAAAGTCAGAATTGGTTTAAATAAATAAATAAATACAACTGATGTATGGAAAATTTTTCGAAACTTATAAAACCAATTTAAGCACTTTTCAAGTGGTGTCATATTTGCATTATAATGTGTCAATCAAACGCTCATTTTTTATGTGCAAGGTCTCACATAGTAAAACATGGTTTCTTGGCAATAGGAGGGGGAGATGGGAAACAGATTGTCAATACAATAGGGGTGTAACGCTACCCAGATGTCACGGTTCGGTACGTACCTCGGTTCGGGGGTCACGGTTCGATACGATTTCGGTACAACAGAAAAAATAATCTACTATGCTAGATTTCTTTTCATTTATTTTAAACAGACAGTAGTACAAATTAATTTTTTTTTTTCCACCTACATGTGAAAATACTAAATATAATATCAAATTATAATGTCATATATAAGCTATGAAATCGGCAGTACAAATATACATGCAAGGAATAAATATTTGACATTTAATTTGGTTAACTGTTACACCAGGGAAAAAAACAGTGCAACACATAACGTAGCCTATATTTGCTGAGTTTCAGTTCAGTTTTGTGACAGAAAGGAAACGGCAGAACGCGACATCCTATTTGTTTTTTTTTGTTTGTTTGTTTAAGTTGATTTTGCTGGCATGAGGAAAGTTGAAGTAATCGCGCCGGCGCACACAAACACAAAACATATCAGTTCCAGGCTTCTAGCATTGCTAACTTAACAGTGCAGTAGGTACTTTATCAAAATAAAATACAGTGAACCAAACATCAGCGCGCCCGCCTCACTGTGTCACCGTAGGAACGCGACTGAAGTACAAAGCCTATAATTTACATAATAAATAATAGTTTAGCATTTGGATACATCATAAATATGAAAATATTATGGAATTTTTGGATTTGTGCCGAATGAGAGAGGTAGGATACAAGAGCACAAAGCTCTATTTCGCAAACAGTTGAATACGCAAGCCTTTAAAGTAACGTTATACTCCTTTGTCAGTGAGAAACCCGTTCAGAATCAGCACATGGTCACTGTCTAGTGGGCTTTGTTTTCAAATGCGCAACTCCTGGCATTCGCTGTTCTTCTGCTGGTGGTTATCAAACAGCGTTTCATTACTGCGGGCGCCATCCTTCTGGATTAAAGATGAATCGGCTGTATTCGTTATAAAGCCTCATGCACCGAACCGAGATTCGGTACGAATACATGTATCGTTACACCCCTACAATACAAGAATTACTGGCTTTCCAATATATGGGCATACTAGGCATACAACCACAGCAAAACCCTGAGACATACATCTCTCTGATCTCTGTGACTTCCAAACAGGCCTGTAAGAATTCAATCAATTTTCTTAATTGATTTTTCTCCATGGACAATTTGCCTGGCTATTAGCGTGTCACCCATAACTATGTAAGGGATTTAAACCAGAAGGAATGTGTCTGCATGAGAGTGTTTAGACCCGTCTAGATACACACACACACACACACACACACACACACATACACACGCACAAGGCCATGTAATTTGGTTTCGTAAGGGGGAACAGAGAATAATAAATGTAGAGTAAATAAAGCTTTTCACCATGCGACTGCCAATTATCTGGGGTGGATCCAAGTGTCTCAAGTATTAAAATAACAATGTTGAAAACCCAGCATGCAAAATCAACAAACAACAAAGTATTCAACAGAAGAAAGAAAATAAAACACTCTGGTTAAAAATCTAAATGACTTTCAGCTACAACATACATTTAAACTCCTGTGATGGCACAGCTGAAAAAAAAACAAAAAAAAAAAACATTCTTATTATTGTCAATGTCAGAACATTTGTGCTAATATTAATATTTTGGGGGAAACCATGAGCATGTTTGTGTGTGACAGAGCAATTGGCGACGACAAGCACAAATGTGGAAACAATCTAAAGGAGTAAAAAAGATTGGATGATGACCCGAGAATGTCAGCCCAGCTTGATATTTCACTTTATCTGTGGCTTGTTTGGCCCTGTAAACCACTTATTGAATTTTCAATGGTGAGCATGAAGTTGTTTTTTATGATCTTTGTCAAATTTGTAAAGTAGAAGAGAAAAATAAACTTTTTAATAGAAGCCCAATTCCACCACAGACATAAAAGTTTCTAAAAAAAGAGTAATTGTGAGTTTTTACCTCACAATTTTGACTTTTTTTCTTGCAACTGGAAGTTTATATCTCACAATTCTGACTTGTGAGATATAAACTCGCAATTGTGAGTTATAAAGTCAGAATTATGAGATATAAACTCGCAAGTTTAGACTTTTTTCTCAGAATTGCATGATATAAACTCGCAATTGTGAGTTATAAAGTCAGAATTATGAGATATAAACTCGCAAGTTTAGACTTTTTTCTCAGAATTGCATGATATAAACTCGCAATTGTGAGTTATAAAGTCAGAATAGCAGGATGTAAACTTGTAATTGCGAGAAATAAAGTCAGAATTACGCAAAAACACAAAGAAAACAATCTTTTTCTTGCAATTTTGAGTTTATATCTCGCAATTCTTTTCTCAGAACATAATTTTGAGTTATGAAGTCCAATTCTGACGGGAAAAAAAAACTATCTTCTTTAGATTCTTAGAAAGTTAATATTTCACAATTCTGATTTGATAACTTGCAGTTGCATGTTATAAAGTCAGAATTGCAAGATATAAACGTACATTTTTGACTTTCTCTGACTTTCTCAGAAAAAAAATTCTTGCAATTGCGAAAATATATCACATAACACTGACTTTATAACTTGCAACTGTAAGTTTATATCACGCAATTCTGAGAAAAAAAAGTCACAACTGCAAGTTTATATCTCACAATTCCGAGCAAAAAAGTCAAAATTCCAAGTTTATATCATGCAATTCTGAGAAAAAAAGTCAGAATTGTGAGATAAAGTCGCAATTACCTTTTTTATTTATTTTTATTCAGTGGTGTAAATGGGATTACATACTTTCTGGTCTAAGAAACTGCACTTACTGATGAAAAAAAAATGTTTACGTTTATTATAGCACTTGTTGACATCTTTGTTTGTGGGTATTTGTGTGTATGTGAGTACATTTAAGTGATAAATGTCTATTTCACTGTAGGAGTTTGTTTATGGGTAAATTCAGTGCTTTCATGAAGAACAATGTTGGGATATTCTTTCTATATGAGCACCTGACTCCTCATATTACACTGAGACTTCATACTAAACGCCAAGACAGAGCACGAGTTACTGCATATATATACTTCCAATGCATGTTCTGATTGTGTCCTTGACTATTTGTGATTACATGTGACAAACAGCACAGACCCCAAAGACGGCTTTTCTAAAAGGAACGTCAGTGTTAAATACGCCACAAAACCACTGATGCGCCACTGCCCTCTCCTTGACCTTCACTCACACAGGTAGAGTATCTTCCACGAAGGAGATATCGAGTTAAAAAAGCGGATGACATTTTCCCTAATGAAGTCGACATTGGTGAGTGGGAGTGGTCAGCATCGCTCGGGAGTTCCTGCGGGCGACGCATCAAAAAATGGCCACGAGTTAATTAGGTAAATGTCACGCACTCAGAGATGCAGCAGACAACAGCTCCTGTCTACCTGCTGCGAGAAATATTGCCAAACCTTGAAATGACGTGACCTCATTAATTTCTCCAGACGTCTCCATAGTTGCACTAGATATTTCGCTTTTTTTCCCAACTCTTTTTCATTGCTGTTGTCTCACTTGTAAAGTACACAAAGTTTCTGTGACAGACTGTGAAAGTTTCACACTTTACCAGGACTCGCTTTATTCTTCTCTTTTTTTATTTGTTGGTTTATCGTTAATCAAAGAGTTCCGTTAAGCAGGATTACTCTGATGTGACCAAAGAGAGACAGAAAGGATTAGACTTCTTTCAGGACCCGCTGGAATCAATACAAAGACCAATACATCCTTCTAAAGATCCACATCCAAAATCCAAGTGTGATATAATGCATTAACAAAGAAAACACTTTCTTTTTCTGCAGCGACAGCCTTGATTACATCGTGTAAATTCTATTAATAATATAGTATATTATAATATAATATATGTGACATATCATGAAAATCCCAGAGCATCTACCAAGTAAATTTTGTTTTCTTTCTCTGCAAGCTTGTGAAAAAAAAACAAAAAAAACGAGCCGCTCAGATTTTAGTTCCCCGAGACATAGAAAGGGTATTTTATTAAAATATTAAGGCCCCATAATCTGCATGTTTACACCCACGGTGCCACCATTTTGTTTTCACAAACGACAACGGTTTACCAATTCTAACACCATAGAAAAAATTTGAGTAAAGCTTGCTAACTGTTTTGTCGTTGGGTGCACAGATGAGCACAGAACACTATTAGATCTCAGCCTCAGAGGAGACAAGAGAGCAGTGGATTTATTGATTTATTTACTGTAAATTACACTGCTGTCACACAGATCTAACAGAAACGATTTCTTTCCCAGCTGCTTACCTTCACAGACATAACCGACTGTTTTTGTAACTCGTGTTTTTTTAACATAACCTTGTGTGTATTTGGCAGTTTAAGTGCAATAAGACAGGAAAGAGAACTTAGTTTAGTACTCACATGCCGTGTGACAGCCGTTTTCTGTGCGCATGCTTCGGATGTGTGTGCTTAGATAACACTATTTCGGAAGTTTAAACTAAATGGCTTTAAAACACATGATTTCAGTGTGACAGACATGCTAATCAAAACCAAACAGAGGTTTTCTGGTAGAATATCTGAGGTATGAGCTGTAAAGGCACAGCTCTGTTCTGGAAAAGGGGGCGGGGAGCAGCAGCTCATTAGCATTTAAAAAGACATGCACGAAAACTGTGTTTCTGCTTCCACTCAAAATAGGTATTTTGAAAATAATATAATAACTGATCTGTCAGCTATTTTGAGCTGACACTTCACAGACACATTCTGAGAAAACTTAATTATAATTAATATAGTTAATATGTACTACTACTAATAAAATATTAATATACATGCAAAACTAACCACTGGATTATTTTTAAAGAAATTATATTGTGTTCTCCTGAAAACTAGTAGTACATATGCCTCACGTTTCACATGAACAAGCTGAAGTGGTGTTTTTATGTGTCTAAACTTTTAATAATTTCTGAAAGATTGGATGGACTTATCCATGAGAGATCATTTGCCATGACATTTACAAACTGGCTTAAATCAGAATACGTTTTAATGCCTATCTTCCATGGATTTAAGAAATAGAAAGGTGTAAATTATAATTACAGGATCGTACATTATTTATTTTATTATTATTTATTAACATGAGTCAGCCATAGTTGTGATTGGTCTAAAACAAATAATGAAATAATTAATGATGATGAGAGTATGCAATAAGAGCGAGTAAAATCAATCAATCAATCAAAAATAAACATAAAAATATGATATAACATAAAACTACAAATAACATAAAATAAAAATAAAATAAAAATAACATAAAAATAAAATATTTCAGAAGTCTTGCTTTCACAACAGGCCAGTCTGGCGAAAGCACTATACACTACATATTCTGATTAAACCAACAGCAACTCAGAAGAACCATTATTTCATGACATTTACATTTACAAGAAAAAAAAAGACATTCTCTAAAACAATAGTCTCCCTCTTACTTTTGAAAATACACCATTTCTGTTCTTTCACAAACAAAAACTCAAAAACACTTTATCTCTCAAAGGACTTCAACTGCTCAGTAAATTCTCAGACATTATTTTGCTTTCAGTGGCATTTTTTGACAATTTAACAACAGTATTTTTTGAAGCTGAAGTGTGCATTGATCTTTTGTGTTGATTTTGATGTTGAACACATTCATCAGAGCCATTGTTTACTCATATGAGCAGCCGCTAATAACGAGGCCCTCAGCAGGCCTGTGTTTGCATCTTCCATCAAGCTAATGAAGTGCAAGGTCAACACAGTAGAAAGACAAAGACTGAGAAAAAAAGTTGTTGAGAAAGAGTTTGTCTAGAGGCACTGAAGAGTCTAACACATGAAGAGCGTAAGGAAGTCTGGAACGACTTGATGGTGAGTAAATAATGGCAGAATGTTTATTTTTAGGTGCCTATAAACTTGAGAAACACAAGTGCAGCCACAAACTCCTGAACTCTAAACACAAGTGCACGCTTATGTAAATGTTCAGTGGAAACTGCTCAGTCAGCAAAGCTGCATTGTTAAGCACATTATTATCAGTTTACGATGGCATACCGATGTATCTGCTGACCATTTCTGGCCTGTATCACACTTAATTCGGTTTCCCCATGTTTTTCAGTCCCATGCAGCTTCTTACCTTAACCAGAAGGCCCTAATTTGTGTCCATCATGCATTGTGTTGAGTGACGTGCTGGACAGGGCTCATTCTACAGGCTGGGTAGAGCAGATGATATAGAGCAGCATCCTGATCAAATCTGGATGGCCAATTCTTCCCTCCCAGCTCAGAGAGTCTCTTGTTATTAGTGGTACAAACTAAGGCAAGCATACTATTTCTCAAACAATCTATCTGCTAAATGTCTTACATAAAAATGTGAAGAGTGGCTTTAAAAGGCTCATATGTATTTAAAAGCCTGACAAGAGAGAGGCCAGGAATTAATGGGAATCGCATCAAATAGACGAACAGCTCCACCAGAGGCATTTAGCAGAGATTTCTGCTGTCTTAAATAGTTTCTCTGGACCATGTGATGTTACGCAAGCTGTAACATTTAAGTTGACCACTTGACAGACCACTGCACCACCCTACTGATAGTCAGCAACTTCTAACTTAAAAAACACCATGACTGAAATCAAAGCAGGCAGTGAAACCGCTCTGAATTCTGTTTGAACCTGTCAGCATCTCCTAAAGGCAGTTTAGTTATGACAACAAGCAAAAGCATAAAATTAGAGCTGTAATTTGAAGGAAGCCAGTCTGTAGCGACTTAACGTTATTTATGCTACTGCATTAGACTGAAAAATGGCCAATAAAATAACAGTAAGTTACAACGATAAGAAAGTCTCCTTGTCATTGCCAATTGAACAGCGCCGTGGTTCATGAGAAAGGAATAAATTAATATTCAAAAGGTCATTATCTACGAAAACAATGCTCGGCAGGGTGATTAGGACCGTAATGCTAAACAAAGATTGACTGTAAATTATGCCAATTCTTACAAGGCTACTTAACAAGTCAATAAGACATGAAATATTATATATTATACACATAATATTAACACAGCTATGTGAGAAATCAGTTGTCATTATATAAGAATGCTGTAATTAATCAAACAATAATAACAGAAAATACTTTATGCTTTGGCTGTATTGAACTCCTAATTCTATGCAAAATAAACACTTTGGTTACACTTTATTTTGAGAGTTCATTTCAGACATTCTGCATACTATTATAACTTTGTATCCACATGTCAACTCTCATTAGAGTATTAGTAGATTGTTAGGTTAGGGTTAAGGCCTGTTCACACCAAGGATGATGACTATGAAGATAAGATATAGTTCTAAAAATTGTTCTCAATGTTAAAGAATAACACAGTCTGTAACAATAAAGGCACAATATCGTTGGAATGACTTTCAGAATGATTTTTTTTTTTTCCAGCTGATGAATGATAAAAACATTGACACCTAATCAGAATCAATCCTGCTATTACAAGTTGTATGACCCCCAGCACTTACTTACTTACTTTCTTTCTTTCTTTCTTATTCTGTATAATGCATCTTCGCTGAATAAAAATGATATATTCATTCTTTCTTTTTCTTTCTTTCTTTCTTTCTTTCTTTCTTTCTTTCTTTTTAATTCTGCATAATGCATCTTTGCCGAATAAAAATATAATATATATTTTCTTTCTTTCTTTCTTTCTTTCTTTCTTTCTTTCTTTTTAATTCTGCATAATGCATCTTTGCTGAATTAAAATATAATATATATTCTTTCTTTCTTTCTTTCTTATTCTGTATAATGCATCTGCTGGGGAAAATATATATTCTTTCTTTCTATCTTTCTTTCTTTCTTTCTTTCTTTCTTATTAATTCTGTAAAATGCATCTTTGCTGAATAAAATATAACATATTCTGTCTCTCTTTTTAATTCTGTATAATGCATCTTAGCTGGGGAAAAATATATTCTTTCTTTATTTTTCTTTCTTTCTTTCTTTCTTTCTTTCTTTCTTTCTTTCTTTTTAATTCTGTAAAATGCATCTTTGCTGAATAAAAGTATGATAAATTTTGTATTCTGTCTTTCTTTCTTTATAACTCTGTATAAAGCATCTTTGCTGGGGAAAATATATTCTATCTTTCTTTTTTCCTTCTTTCTTTCTTTCTTTTTAATTCTGTATAATGCATCTGCTGGGGAAAATATATATTCTTTCTTTCTTTCTTTCTTTCTTTCTTTCTTTCTTTCTTTCTTTCTTTCTTTCTTATTAATTCTGTAAAATGCATCTTTGCTGAATAAAATATAACATATTCTTTCTCTCTTTTTAATTCTGTAAAATGCATCTTTGCTGGGGAAAAATATATTCTTTTTTATTTTTATTTCTTTCTTTCTTTCTTTCTTTCTTTCTTTCTTTCTTCTTTCTTTTTAATTCTGTAAAATGCATCTTTGCTGAATAAAATATAACATTCTTTCTTTCATTTTAATTCTGTATAATGCATCTTTGCTGAATAAAAGTATAATATATATTCTGTATTCTGTCTTTCTTTCTTTTTAATTCTGTATAAAGCATCTTTGCTGGGGAAAATATATTCTATCTTTCTTTTTTCCTTCTTTCTTTCTTTCTTTCTGTATAATGCATCCCTGCTGAATAAAAATATAATATATGAAGAGTTCAGATGCAAAACCCTCTAAAAGCCATCTCAGTCGAAACTGAGATAATGATACTGAGTGAATGCTCTCGACAAATAGTATATGTCCATCAAATACTTTTACTTCAAACTCGCTAAATATATAGGAGCCTGATAAAACGAAGAAAAACGTCAGATGGATTTAGAGGCTTTTGCATCTGAACTCTTCATTTATTCTTTCTTTTTTTCTTTCTTTCTATATATGAATCCAAACATTTGAAGGATAGTATACTATATTGATTTATTGATAAGAATACCATATTAAGCTAATCTGTTATATCAAATCTTCAACCCCCCCAAAAAACCACACACACATTTGGCTCAAGCGATAACATGAGATTGGGGCAGGTCTATTGGGCGGCTGAAGAGGAAGTAGGAATTTTTGGGAAACCTGTCCTTTAACAATCATAATTTTGACATATATTAGCATCCCATCCCAAGTTTATGGGCCAATATTGGACTCATACTCAGTCTGACCAGAATCATTTGAATGGCCAAACACGCTCCTGTGCTAAATTCCAATGACATTTATAATGGCAAACTTGCCTGCAGCACTCTACGATAAACAAACGAATAAATAGATGGTAATGAAAGATCAACATTACATTCAGTTGTGCAGTTCTCAAGAGGCCAGCGTCTCATAAATCAATCCCTCTTTTTTGCTCTTCCTCATGTCTGGTTTTAATGACCTTTCCCTCTTATCTCAATCTGATCTCTTCATCCTCAATCTCGTACAACACTTCCAATCAATCCTAAAAGCTTTTAACCGGCTAAAGCTCTATCTGTACGGATCTGACGGCCATCCGCCCATCATAATGAGAAGAATGGCTGACTGCTTTTCTATTGTGCAGGATCTGATAAGCAGGGAAATGGATGAGCCTCAATCTCAGGACAGGACATACAGTACTGTATTTCACTAAAGAACCCATGCTTTATTCAATAGCATTTCCTGAAAGTGGATGAGATTTCTTCGGTAGCTTGTCAGTCACAGGTGGTAAAGGAGCAGGCTAGTTCACTATATATCAATCACAAACAACATTTCAGTTTCTGCTTAACATGTTTATATTTAGTAAAACATGGTATTACATGAAGGCCACCCATTATGTGAGCTGGGATACGGCTGAAGTCTGTTGAATGTTCAGACATATTCAACTTGATTGACTAAAAGGCCCTGGGAACACTTAACAGAACAGTACCGTGACATTGTAGCACTGAATGACATTTTGTAGGTTTAGTTAAAGCTGAGCCATACAGAGACTATCTAATTGAAAATCTACAGTGCACATTTGCTATGTATATTTTGCGACAAATACTGTAGGCTACATTATGTCCTGTGATTATAATGTCAAAAATATGACTCAACGCACTACTGTACAGTTCCACTATGATGAAAAGCAAAGCATGAAAAGCAAAACCTCAACGAAAAAACAGGAAATGTTAGTCTCTGGCCAAACCATATACAGAGGCAAACTGTTTATTGTAATTACGTTTTTTTTTACTTAAAAGAAGTCACAGAATGGCAGGGACGGATTGGTCTATATTGTACTCTATCAAACTGACTAGAGTCATTTTTGTCAGGGGAAATAAAACATTTAGGACAAGTCACTTGTATGCTTGAAGCACCAATGGCCCGTATGAGAGAGACCTCATTAAATCACAGTGGACTATAAAAGGATCCACTCCAAACATCAGACTGTTTCCTGGAAGCCACTTCTGGAAACTGTGATTGACATGGCTGGAAAATTGTGACACGTTACTGAACCGTAACATCACCAAGACAAACAGAGGGTAAAATAACTAGACAAACATACAGATTTACAAAACATAAAGAACTAATAATAAGATAATAATAAGATTAATAAGATCTAATTCTAATTAATTCTAATCTGTGTGTGTGTGTATTTAAAGATGTTATATAAAATAAAACTACACTGTACAAATTGTAGAAAGTTTTTAAAGTATTGTAAAGTGTTTAGAAGTATTTTAAGTATTGTAAGGAAGAACGAAAGAAAATGAAAGTGAATTGAAATCAAGACATTTATAATTCATCCAGCTGGATTGGCAAAGTCTTGTTTTTAGTTGTATTTATATTTCATCAAATTTAATAAATTCATTTAAACTAAAATAAAATACTTTAATTGAATAAAATAGTTTAATAAAATAGAAACTGATATATTTCTCATTATAACTTGGAATGACTTATATATATACTAAAATAACTAATACAAAAAGTTGAAAATTAATTAAACTACAGGTATAGATATACCTGTACCAAAAAACTACAAAAAATGAAAGACACGCAACAAATTCACTACAACTTTATATAAATTAAATTAAATTAAATTAAATTAAATTAAATTAAAAATATGTAAATACAAATAAAAAAAAAAAAATCTAAATATTCATAAAAAACTATAATAAAGTATCTCAATGATAATACAATTATTGGGGATGAATAACAATTAATATTTTCAGAATTCATTACCTGTGTTGCATTTCTTCGATTTACATTTCAGTAAATTCGTTCTCCTTTTAACTGAATTTAAATTGGAATGTCCCATGGGATGTGGACAATTCAGTTCAACTCACAATCATGAAAGTGTGATGATATTTATTTATGTATGTATGTATGTATGTATGTATTTATTTATTTATTTATTTATTCATTCATTCATGTATTTATTTATTTATTTATTTATTTATTCATTCATTTATTTATTTATTTGCACTTTGAATCAATACAGGCTTGAAATTACATCAAATTGAGTAAATAATGACAGATTTGCCACAAATTGCTTAAACTGCAATTTTGATCCATAGCATACATTAAAAAAGTGAACTGTACAACTTTATATAAATGAAATGAAATGAAATTAAAATGGAAATTTAAAAATAAAAACTGATTCAAAATATTCAAAAAAACTATAATAAAGTATCTCAATGATAATAAAATAATCTGGGGAGAACAGCAATTCATTTTTTTCAGAATTTATTACCTCTGTTGAATTTCTTTGAAATTCCTTTTCATTTTAACTGAATTTAAATTAAAACGTCCTGTGGGATGTGGGTAATTCAGTTCAACTTACAATCATAAAAACGTGATGATATGTATGTATGTATGTATTTATTGATGTATATGCACTTCGATATAGGTTTGAAATCAAAGTGAGTAAATAATGACAGATTTGCCACAGATTGCTTAAATTGCTACACTTTTGATCCATAGCATACATTTAGAAAAAATGTGAAATTTAAAACTTCATATATAATGAAATGAAATTAAATGAAATTAAATTAAAATGGATAATATAAAAATAAAAACGGATTCAAAATATTAATAAATACTATAATATATCGCAATGATAATAAAACAATCGGGGGAGAATAACAAATAACAATAATTTTTCAGAATTAATCATTTTCATGCTGAATTTCTTTGATTTACAATTTAGTAAACTGTATGCATGCATGTATTGATTGATTGATTGATTGATTTATGTTTGTTTGAATTAATACAGGTTTGAAATGACATCAAAGTGAGCAAATAATGACAGATTTGCCAGACATTGCTCAACTCAAACTGCTAAACTGATCCATAGCATCCATTTTGAAAATATTTTCCACTCTGTATAAAAAAAAAAAAAAACCTAATGCTATTACTTTACAACCAGACAACGTTAAAACATGTTAATCAGCTCTAGTCATATAAACATTCCATTATGGATACAATTTAACAGAAACAACATGGAGAAGTTTCTTAGTTCATGATGTGATCTGGAATGGCAGCATTTAATTTTGATGATTGTCATGCCTTGTTCCTTTAACTTACTGGAGGTCTAATCTTGCTTGTTTTACTTATATTCAATAAAACGCTGTCTAGAACTGAAGTGTATACATACTGACTAATTCCCCTCGCATGAACAGAGGGGTCCCTTGTGTTCCAGAGCTAAAATTATGATGGAAACAAACATGAAGCACTGCAGTTGAGCTGCAAAAGTCTCCCTGCATCATGCAACGCCAACAACCAAAATATTCCTTTAAAATTAGCAACATAAATGTCATTCGTTTTTAGTTGAAACCCCAGCTTCACCTCAAATCCTCACAGCAGACAGCGAAACACTGAATATAGCCATGATTACACTGTGGTGACTATTGTAGGGTGAATGAGGTATTCACATCTTCATTTTGCACAATTATATTCACTGTCATTCTCAAAGGCCTGTTTTTTATACATATAAATCTGCTTCATTTAATCATAACGATAATTATGAAGATTGAATTATGTAAGAACACTTAAAAATGAGACCTGTGAGTTTATGTAAAGCTAAATCTCTCGAAGCCATTTGAAGATTAATGCTCAATAAAGTAAGTATCATGACTGAAAATATACCAGAGTTTAGTATTCATTTGGTTTCTGAAAACAATATTATTTGTTTAATCACTACTTTAAAAAGATACAAATAAAATAACTTAAATATGTCTGAATGAACTGTAGTGCTACTCTTAAGCTGTCACTTTTTATTTCATTTTTCATAATGAATAAGAATGTATATATATATGTACATATGAAGTGTTCATTCCTAAAAACAGATAACTCAGTTTTTAACAATTTTTAAAAATCATGGTTTTTCATTGTGCATTTCAATCAATCTCAATCAAACTGCAGTTGAGTAATTTTGGTTAAGTAAAAATAATAAATGAATAAATAAATAAATACAGCTAACTAACACAATAAAAACATCATAACATAATAACAAAAAACAAAAAGGGGAAAATTAAACAAAACATTATATGTGTGTGTGTGTGTGTGTGTGTGTGTGATGATAACTGAACTGTATTAAAATCTGTGTTGTTACTGTTAACTACAACTAAAACTATTAAAAAATAAATAAATTAAGTTGCATTAAAATAAATTTATTTAAATTATGATGAAATAAAATATAACAACATAACATAAAAAATGCAATGTTTACTGTAAATATAAACACTTTGCTATGTCTGTTTTTAAATGTATGCCTAAATTTCATTTATTTAAATAATTTGAACTGTAATAAAATAGGTGTTGTTATTAACTACAACTAGAACGAATTTTAATTAAATAATTACATTTAAGCTGCATTAAAATAAAATAATTGAAATTAAGATGACATAACATCTAATATAACACAAAAAATGCAATATTTGCTGTAAACGTAAACACTTTGCTATGTCTTTTTTTTTCATTTATGCTTAAATTTCCTTTATTTGAATAATTTGAACTGTTAAAATCAGTATTGTTATTATTAACTACAACTAAAATGATTTTTAAATAAAATAATAGAAATTAAGCCTCATTTAAATTAAAATTAAATAAAATATAATAAAACATGAAAAACCAGGTTTAGTTAGCAACTAACTACAATAAGTTTAGCTGAAGTAGTAAAAAAAAATACATAAATCTAAAAAAAAAATTAAAATAAATAAAACTAAAACTAATAACAATTACACAAAGACAGAACTTACTTAAACAATTTTACTTACTAAACTAAATTAAAATGAAAACTGAAAATATAATATTGCCAAAAAAAAAAAAAAAAAGCCAAAATATGTATAAATACTATAATACTACATAAATAATACTAAAATAACACTTGCTATAATAAGACAATTTATCAAACATTACACATTTCAATTAAAGGTGCAGATTAACGGAATAATCAGAACTGAACTTTGTGAAAACTGATTTTCATACACCATATTTTCTTTTTTCAGTTTCTCTCTGTCTTTTGTTAAAAAGCCAATCCAAGGGGAGGAGCTGCAAATTTGCTATTAGCTAAAGCTAATGCAGAGCATATACAGAGCATCTGTAAGGAATAATATGTTATTCTGTATTGCCCAGGTCAAGAAAAAATTCTTAGCACATGTAAAAGACAACCATTTTTCCAAAATCTACTTCCCTTCATACCACTAGCAATACCTCACAAGAAATGACTCATGTTTGACTCCAGCCCAAGTGTATGATTCAGCCTCTTCATAACCTTTAACCTGTGCAAACAAAACTTGCACGATCCAAACAAACAACCTATGAAATCTCATCTCATTTTATGCCTGATGAAAACATAGAGTTACAACAGAAAACACATACACACTGAGCGCATGAGCTGTCACATCGTGTGTCCCGTCTGCGGTAACTGCCATTTTCTTTTTCCACTGAATTCTCCTCACTGTCTGCACCCTGCAGAAATAACTGACCCTCACAATCATAGGGAAATTTAACGCTTGCTTGTCAACAAATTCGCCGGTCACTTTTTCCAGCCCTCGACTTTGTGTCCGAGACTGTCTTTGAAGGCTGCCTTGTCAGGCCCTTGATTTTGTGTCTCGGCGAACACTTTACACCACGCACGCATCATGTTAGCTGTCCGGAGCCACAACACGCTGGCATCTCTTCCACCTCAACACCCAAAGTTCTGCAGGGTCATCTTCCGGAGGGCGTGCAGCGCCGTGTCACCTGATCCAGCGTCTCACGGTTCTGTCGCTGTTCTGAAACAACCCTTGGTCCCGCTCTGCTCAGGCAGAAGCACAGCTGATGGATGCGCTACGACATCATGGTGACCCACGGTTCACCCCTCTCATGTGCTGCTGTTTTACTCATGAGAACTACCCAAACTAGCCTTGACCGGCTACCTGCTGACAGACCGTATTAAACTACAGTTGTACCTACAACGAAACCACATTTAACCAGATTATTTGTGCAGCATTTAATATAATGTTCTTAGTTCTTTTTTTTAACATTTTATATTTTCTGTTTTTTAAGGTTGGCTTGCCTTTGGGATCGCATTTCATTTTAGATGTAATTTGGTATATTTTTTTTTAAATATACATAATTACATTTTTTTTTTTCAAGGTTAGAGACAGATTCTTTGCGGGTTGTGTGAGCTCTATTGGCTCTGGCAGGTGAAGCACAGAGCCCGGAGGGGAGCCACTTTATGGGTGATAAGCAAAGGACAAAGAGGTCAAAATCGTGGAGGAGAAACATACCAGGGTCACTGGCGAATCACAGTCGCCACAATGAAACAGAGACAACTATTTCCTTATTCCTGCACGGCAGACCGGCTTCTGCACTTTAAGTACAAAGTGCTGTACAAACACATCTAAATATGAAAATTATATATCATATATACAGTATACACACACACATAACTAATACACACACACACACACACACACACACACACACACACACAAAGAACGGCACGTTAAATGCAATATTTACTGTAACTGTAAACTCTTTGCTATGTCTGTTTTCATTTTTTTTATTTTATTTTATTTTATTTTTTGCTTAAATCTTATTTGTTTGAACAATTTATAGCTGCTTAAAAACTATTTTTAATAGTATTACTGCATTGGTTTTGTACATTTTTATAATTTCCGATCATTTATTTTATGTTTTAATGTCTTTTGGTTGTTTTTAAATGTGCTATATAAAAGAAAGAAAGAAAGAAAGAAAGAAAGAAAGAAAGAAAGAAAGACAGAAAGAAAGAAAGAAAGAAAATTTAACATGGCAATTTTTTAGAATGCCATTTTGTTAATGTTATTAATGTTGCTTAAAAACAATTTAGAATTGTTTGTTAGCAATTTTGCAGTAGTAGTAATCATATGTATCTTTACTTATTGCTTAATGAAAAACTGGATTAAAACTGTAATAAATAAATAAATAAAAAATAAACCTGTAACTGTGTTGCAAACATTTATTATTATTATTATTATTATTATTGCTGTTGTTGTGTTTCATGATATTTCATAATATATATTATTGTGCATGCTGTAAAAATATACGATTTATATGTTTATTTAAAAAAATATATATATATATATATATTTCTAAATCAAAAGTTATGGTAACACTTTACAATAAGGTTTCATTAGTTAACATTAATTACCTACTTTACATGAACTAAGAATGAACAGTACTTGCACAGCATTTATTAATCTTAATGCAAATTTCAACATTTAAACATTATTAAAATAAAATAATTTCAACATTTTTAACATTATTAAAATTGCAAGTTGCATTTGCTAACATTAGTTAATGCACTGTGAACTAACATGAACTAACAATAAACAACTATATATTTTTTTATTAACTAATGTTAACAAAGATGAATAAATAAATGTATTCTTCATTGTTTGTTCATGTTATTTATTACATTTATAACACCCTATTGTAAATTGTTAATAAAGTTACATTAAATAATAATGACTTTCTGCTTTAAAAAATCTTGGATTTGAAGTTTGACTATGCCTGGGACTGTTATAAATGTATTAAATCTTTTAAATATGTGAACTTGAACCACAAAACCAGTCATAAGGGTAGATTTTTTGAAATTTAGATTTATACATCTACGATAAATTCCGCTTTCCACTGATGTATGGTTTGTTAGGATAGGACAATATTTGGCCGAGATACAACTTTTTGAAAATCTGGAATCTGAGGGTGCAAAAAAATAAAAATAAATCGCCTTTAAAGTTGTCCACATGAAGTTCTTAGCAATACATATTACTAATCAAAAATAAAGTTTTGAAATATTTAAGGTAGGAAATTTACAAAATATCTGCATGGAACATGATCCTAATTTAATTTCCTAATGATTTTTGGCATGAAAGAAAAATCTATAATTTTGACCCATACAATGTATTGTTGGCTATTGCTACAAATATACCCGTGCTTAAGACTGGTTTTGTGGTCCAGGGTCACATATTGTATTTTATAAAATTGCTAAGTTAAAAGTTTTTTATTCTGTAATCAGTGACATAGCAGATTTGCATCTATAAGGGGCCATTGAGGGGCCTGTGAGGGTCTGCTCATTGCTCTGTGTCAACAGTAATTAGACAAACTGGTAAAAGTTTACTAATGACCATCTAAAACGCATTATGTCAATGGCAACTCACTCAGTCAAACAACACCCCGAGGGACCCTTCGTTCCATGCAGCACACGAAGAAGAAAACTGTGGAAAGTACATTATTTTTAGGGCCACTTCTGTGTGGTTTATATCACATTTGTGTTTATGTACATATTATTATGTGCATTTTGATTTACTGAAACAGAATGTTTTTCCTAAACACACACATGCACACGCACACACAAACACAAACTAAAGTGGTTTTTCAGTTAGGAAAGAGGGAAAACCTACAGTGACATCCAAATGACAGAAAGCAGCAGCAGCTTTTAAAACGGACGGACGGGCTTAATTATTTACAAAGTGCGTATGAATTATTCCAAGTGAAATGTCAAGCAGCAGGACACCCATAACTTTTCCTCTCAGCCAGTCTCGCAATAACATGACAAAAAATCGCAGCAAAATCATTTTAATTGGATTCACTCTACCCAACATGAAGTGCCGATGATGAATATCCTTTTAAAGAAATTCATGAAAGACCAAATGTCTACAACAAGAAATGCAAAGAAATCTGATGTGTGAAAAAGAGGCAGGAGGGCTTCGTAGGGGTGTTAGTTTGGAGTGTGTGGTCTCTGGGTTTTTAATTTATCTCTAAAATAGAAAACTGAAATTTGAGCTGATAATTAATTTGAAATAGTGAAAGTGAAGGAGGTTGTTCAAGAAACATTTTCAACCCATTATCATTATATTATAATATATTATTAAATATAATTTAAAATCTTTATTTAAAATGTATAAAACATTATAATAAAAAAAATCATAAATGAAAATTATACACACAAAATAAAATAAAAACATAAAAATAAAAATATGCACAAAGAAATAACAGATCCAAGTCATTATATCATCATGATATTATCATTACGTCATTATACTACAGTATTTAAAATGTATAAAACATAAAAAAAAAATCATAAATGCTGAATAATATTAAAATTAAAGTTATGCACACAAAATAAAATAAAAGCATAAAAATAAAAATACATACAAAGAAAAAAACAGATCCAAGTCATTATATCATCATGATATTATCATTATATCATTATACTACAATATTTAAAATGTATAAAGCATTTTTTAAAAAATCATAAATGCTAAATAATATTAAAATTAAAATTATGCACACAAAATAAAATAGAAACATAAAAATAAAAATATGTACAAAGAAAAAAACTGATTCAAGTCATTAAATCATCATGATATTATCATTATATCATTATACTACAATATTTAAAATGTATAAAACATTTTTTAAAAAATCATAAATGCTAAATAATATTAAAATGAAAATTATGCACACAAAATAAAATAAAAAATAAAATAAAAATATGGACAAAGAAAAAACAGATCTAAGTCATTATATTATTATGATATTATTATTAGATCATTATACTACAATATTTAAAATGTATAAAACATTTTTTAAAAATCATAAATGCTAAATAATATTAAAATGAAAATGCACAAAATATGCACAAAATAAATAAAAAATAAAACAGATGCAAAACAACATACAGAAGAGGTATGAGTACACAGATGTATATATAAATATTGTACATGAAAAATATATTGTGCAATGTCTGTTCGAGCTATTTGAGCATAACATGAAATTATTTGTTGCTTTTCTATTTTATTCTTGTTACTATTTTCCCCTGCATCCTTTGAACTTCATAATTTTGCCAAAATTAGCAGGAAAAAATAGTAATAATAATAAAAGCCATAGTGATGCTAATCAAATCAACTCCACCACTGACCACAATACAGCAAATTATTGTCATATTACACGTTCATTCATACGCAAAATTCATACGTGGCTTTTGCCACGTGTTGTCGGTGCAGCCTATGTGTTATTTCAGACTTTAAAGAACCCCTTCCTGTCATCTGCCAAACTCTATCACTCACATCCACCATTCCTTCATCTGCCGACGGTCAAACGCTAATGAACAATTCCTTTAATCAAATCGATAAACCATGAAGGGTCAATCAAGTTTGCCTCACGGAAAATAAAAAGACATAATCCATATGATTCATGTGCTAAAAAAAAAGAAAAAAAAAAAAACAAAACTGTTATCGATGTTAGCTATCTAAAATATGGCAGAAATGCATTGTTTTTGTACAAAAGAAAAAAAAAGAAAAAAAAAGTGAGTGCTTCTTGCAATTCTACTGCCCTGTTTTTCTGCCTTGATCTTGGCTCTAGGACCGTAATCAGGTCTGTTTCACATAACTGCCGATTACGGTAAAGCTCAGATCCGGTTTCACCGCTGAGGAGCGAGAGGGGAGCACGGAGGGGTTGAGAGAGATGGAGGGAGTGATAGAGGAAGAGATGAACAGGGTCGGGTGGTGTAAGGGGAGGCGCTGCGCGCATCTTGGCTTCTGCAGCGACACAGAGATGACAGGTCGCCTGAAGACACTTCCATTTTAGCTACTATTCACTCACTCTGACCGCTGCACTTTGTTTGAACTCGAGAGAGAAGGAAAGTGACAGAGGCGACGTTCACGCAGCAGCAGAATACTGTTGTCAGACCTGTTTTAGAGTGCTAAATACGGCCATGTTCGCAGATAGTTTGCTTACAAAGAGTGTGAAAGATGCATCTACATTTTGAGAGTGAGGTAGGTTAATGTGTGTTGTGTTAACTGAACCACACTGGACAGCTAGTTGTCTGCCACAGCATGCAGTGTGATGCATCACACACACTTGTCTCTGTTTTCCACTAATTTACATAGACAAAGATGTGAGCTCTGCGTCATCTGAAGGTTTTAGATCTTTGTTTTTAGATCTTTCTGGTTTTCAAAATGTCCCCAAGTGGTACACAACAACTGAAAATATTAAAAGCATATACATTTAATTTGGACTTTTACATGGCATTTATTTATGTATGTATGTATGTATGTATTTATTTATTTATTTATTGTGTTTATAGCTTTGCAATATAGGTAGCTTTTACTGCAATGGCAAAATAGTTTTGGTTTATGCTTTAAAATTTATGTAAGATTGAATATGACAATAAAAAAAAAATAAAAATAAAAATTAGACATTTTACCTTATGATTTGAGGTGGTACGTAGTTTCAAAGGAGAGCCACTGCATATAAATAAATGTTTTACTTTATTGTTTTTAAATAATAATAATAATAATAATAATAATAATAATAATAATAATAATAATAATAATAATAATAATAATAATAATTAATAATAATAATAAAAAATAAAAAGCATTTAAAGTCAGATAATTTAGATTTAGTATTTTACATTAAATTAAAATTAAACTTTACAATAAATTACACATTTAAAAACAAAAACTCATCTGACTGTAAATGCTTTATTAATATTTATTATTATTATTATTATACATTTTTTCATGTCATGATTGGATCATGTATTAATTTATAATCTTTAATAACAATAATAATAATAAAGCATTTATAGTCAGATGAGTTAAAATTTACATTCAATTTAATTACATTTTAAATGAAATGAATTGAAATTATTTATTTATTATTTAAATGCTTATTTATTATTAGTAGTAGTGGTAATGTTTATTTATTTATTTATTTATTTATTTATGTTTAACTCCTGTCCTGATTGGCTAAATTATTATTTTATAATAATAATAATAATAATAATAATAATAATAGTAGTAATAATAATACATTAAAAAAATCATAGTTTTTTTTATTAACAGAAAAATAATTACATTTTAAATTAAATTAAATTTACAAATTTAAAAACACTAAATCTTAATCATCTGACTTTATTAAATCTTATTAATATTATTATTATTATTATTATTATTATTATTATTATTATTATTATTATTATTATTATTTACTCATACTGATTGGCTAATTTATGATCTTTAATAATAATAATAATAATAATAATAATAATAATAATAATAATAATAATTCAAAAATAACTATTAACCATAATATTTTACTTTTTTAAATTACATTTTAAATTAAATTAAACAATCAAATTAATCATCTGACTTTAAATGTTTTATTATTATTATTATTATTATTGTTGTTGTTGTTGTTGTTGTTGTTGTTGTTGTTGTTGTTGTTGTTGTTTTAACTCATGTCCTGATTGGTTCATTTATTAATTTATAGTCTTTAGTGAATTGTGATTTAAGTCTTTCTGGTGTAATGGAGGTTAAAAGTGCATCAATAAACAAGTCACTGTTGCATGTGCACTTAGTCAAAACGAAAAAGTAGAACAAGGAAAACGAGGAAAGACAAACAGCCTTTTTGTTTTGTCATCCCTCGCTCTGTCTGCTGTGGATCCGAGGTAATCTGTTTTAATGAGGACATCTATTGAGATGTGGGCCGGGCAATTGCCCCTAAGAGTCATCAAATAAAAACAGAGGAAAACAAATGAAGGTAATCAGTGAAAGGAAGGAGTAAGAGAGGAAACTGAACTTTCTTTGCAGGTTCTCGGGGAGAGAGAGAGAGAGGGAAAAAGCAAGGAGCAAGAATCTGTAATAGTATGAGACAGAGCCAGCATTTCCTTTCATCTCTCGAGGGGGACTCTGACAGAAACAATTCTCGTATCTCCCGGCCCTGTTTTCGAGCAGGCGCAATGTTTACGTACAAGTACATTTCTCCTCTCAATTTGTTCTCTCTATCTCCTCTCACGCAGCATTAACTGAAGATGAGAAACAACTGGGCCGAGTTGAGAAGAAAGAGTGCGAGAGAGAAAGAAAAAAAAGTTTTCCTTATGAACGGTAATCCAGAGCTAAAGCGGCTACGCGCTTCGCCTTCATAATGTGGCTAGACGTTTGATCATGGCTGCTGATTGGTAGAGAATCAGCTGGATTTTCTCCCTAATCAGGTTCAGAAACGTCTGATGTAACCTAAGAAATTCCTGAGGTGAGCGAGGCTCGATAATGTAAACGTGAACACTGGAAAGCAAACGTTGGATTTTTGCTGAAACTGAGAACTTACTAAACGTGCCGCCTGAGCCGTGAGGTTTAAAGAAGTGATGCTAACAAATGAGACTTTTAATGCTGCACAGCTGGCGAAGTCATATTACCACATTTACTCGGGATTATGAGATTCAATAGGAAATTTTAAACGGCCAAATTTATCCCAGGCATGCGCACACACACACACACACGCCTATAGAAAATCCAGTAGCCGGGCCCGAACGGTGGTGCAATATGGGGCAAATTAGACCGCAAAACCCCCCGCCCCAGGCAGGGGCTCTAGAGCAGAGCTTTCTGGAACTCAAGAGACCCCCTCCCATCCGCGGCAGTCCGTCTGCCACCCCTTGTGCGCAGCGACAGGGTATTTGCACCGCTGAGGAGAATGTGAGCTAATGAAAGCAAAAGCCTGTGTTCACTAGAGTATAAAATTCACATTTGGCCAGTGCAGGCTGTGCAATCTGATATTATGAGGCCGTCTGACACACACGCACATACACACACATGCAGTGGCAGGGAAAAGGGCTAAAAAGAGAGAAAGACACGGATAAAAAGAAAAGGCGAACGATATTTGAAGGAATGCGTTCTGGGATTTCAGCACGCGTTCTCACGCGGGAGCACGTTCGGAATAAAACTATCACACAAACCTCAAATTAACTTTTGGAGTCAAGACTATGATAGAGGATGTAGTATTTATTGTCAAAGAACAATTTTGAGGTGCTGTGGCCATTTCAAGATGGTGGATGACAGCGGCTCTGCTGGTGAGGATACAGGAAGAAGTCGCAGCAGGAAATATGAGGTATCATGTGTCGCCATTTTGATTTGTGTGTGTGTGTGTGTGTGCGCGCATTTTAGTGACGCTTGTTTTCTCAGGTTAAAATGTGGGTCCATCAGGACAAAAAAAACGAGGTCATTCAGAGGGTAATGACGTGACATGCTAAACAGGAAGAAGCAACATCGAATCACAGTTTAGCATTGCAGAGCGAATCTGATTGGGTGGAGACTATCACAACATAATTCGCCACCATTCCATAGGGCGACTTCACAATGACGCACCAACCTTCAAAATATAAATTATGTGTGAGCTTTTTGCCAACGGATCAACAGTCATTTTGCCATGTTCAATGTCTCATAAAAAACTTTCATTTTTGCCAAAATATCAATTTTGATAATATAATATAATATAGTATAATACAATATAATATGAAGATTTAAGATGCAAAACCTTCTCTTAAATGAGCATTTTTATAAAAATCTCAGACTTAGAGGTTTTATATAATATAATATAATATAATATAATATAATATAATATAATATAATATAACAATATGATACAATAGAATATGAAGGCTTCAGATTTATTTATTTATTTTTTTTTCGTTTTTTTCTTTCTTTCTTTTTTGAACATTTTTATCACGCTACTCTTTACGTTCAGTAATTTTGCTTCATTTGCAAAGAGATGGTTATTACTGACTGAATGCCTTATTTTCAAAAATGTCCAATGTTTTTTTTTTTCATAGGAGTGTGATAAAAATGCTCATTTAGAAGAAAAACTCAGACAGACTTAGAGGTTTATGCATCTGAAGTCTAAAATAAAACAAAATAAAATAAAAAAATAAAAAGTAAAAACTTGTTAAATGCTGTAGACGTATTGTTCATTCTAAGTTAATTTTAACTAAAGTAGTTAACTAATTTTAACTAATGAACGTTATTGTAAACTGTTACCATATTTTTTCCCAAAATAAATTGTCATAACAATATTAAACCTATATATATATATATAACGTTAATTTATTCGGAATAAATGGCTGGTTTATATATATATATATATACCAGCCATTTATTCCAAATAAATTAACGCTTTTTTTTTTTTAAGATTAAGATGATTTGGTGTTTACCAAAACTACAAAAATTAACAATGTGTGTTTGTTGCTTGCCTTAAAACAAACAAACAAACAAACAAACAAAAAGTATTTTAAGATTATTAAAGGTAAATCAGTAAGCTTTCCTGATAAACATGATGTCTTTTTACGGGTCTTAGGGGCTGAGTGTCAGGACAATAGGAGCACTTTTGTTCGGTTCAAAAGTTCAGTTGCATTACAAGCGCATGACCTATTTTCCATGCTGAAAGTTTGGCATCAATCTTCCTCATTCTGCACCCTCCTCTCAATTTAATGCAACTGCACTAATCACAATAAACTAGGCCATCAGTTACCACGCCTACGCCACCGACTACATTCCAGCACTTGAAGGGCTATAAAGAAGGTATTTTGTTTATTGATGTTTTAAATCTGCAATTTAATGCAATTTAAATCTGCATTCTTGAAATTTTAAGTTTTTTTTTTTTTTTTTGATAACAACAAAAGCAAACGCCAAATAGGTAAAACAAAAAAAAAAGGAACATGATGATGTCATGACTTGCAGTGGTGATCCTAAATGATGTATCATCAGGGATGAAGGATGAATTTCCATATCAGTTCGGAAGCATCAAAAGGACTCATCCACCGTTTCTCTCATGGGACGAGACTGATCTATGCAAGGATCAAAGGTTAAAAAAATCTGATCAATCAGATGAGTTATAGCGGGTTGACTTTTTTTATGAGACCTAAATTAGATGGTGGTCTGGGTGAATCAGTGGGGCATTCATGAAAAGTCGGGTTGCAATTACCATCACGGAACGGCAGAAATTACAGCCATACCTTTATGATTGCAGACTGGCGGGATAAACCCGGGCAGCCTCATATCGATACTACTGTTCAGGTCTGGTTTCAGGGTCACACGCATACGCATTCTTATAAAGGCTCGACAAGCGCACACACTTCAAGAGAGTTTTTCAGTAAGTTCTTCCAGCAGCCCAGATCTGGGTCAGCATCGCATGAGTCCGTTGAGGAGCGTAATTACAGGCCAAAAGCTGGGCTGAACATTTCTCTCTCTTTCTCTGTCTCTCGTACCCTGGAGTGGGGAGCGTTGGTGCCGCACACTTTATGTAACGGGGTGAAAGACGGGCAAGTGTGTGCCTCAGGTGGGGACAGTTCGGTTGAGTGGCTCACATCACAGCACACTCTCTCTGACCGACTGTTCCTCGCCATAATGCTATCCTGACCCATTTGCGTAGCACAACGCAGGCTTTATAACCATATACAATTTTTCTTGAACTGAATTTTCCAAGGCATTCTATTATATTATCTTAATGATGGCATAAAAAAGATGTGTAAAAACTACAGCAATAATA